>CM033642.1:212411508-212667655 GCA_019512145.1 Engystomops pustulosus
GGGTCTGTGACCAATGCATTTCCCACCCTCGGCTTATACTCGAGTCAATAGGTTTTCCCAATTTTTGGTGGAAAAATTAGGGGCCTCGGCTTATACTCGGGTCGGCTTATACTCGAGTATATACGGTAATTTATTTTGTATATGTTGTGTAGTGCAATTAGAAAAAGAGTAGGCAGATTAATTTCCTCTTCTTTTTTGGCTTTATATTTAATTATGCATTCATACTTGACATATGTTAGTAGAGGAATAGTGAGGGGAAGTTATTATTATGTTATTTTGATGTAAATAGGCATCTAGACCCTTTATGAAGCTCTCTGCTGTCCCTGCTGTGACCAGCCCCTGAGCTCGGCTATTGCACAAATTAACAGTTCTAACATTAAAGAAGTTTTGCTGCCTCTGGAGATAAAATAATTTTTTTCTATGGATGGGGAGAGTGCCTCCTTGTCTTTTGAGGTGATTTAACATGGAGCCATTTTTTAAAATGATTATATATTTTTTTACAATATGGTCACAATGCAGATCTTATTCTCTCTGAATGCCACTCCCAATCAGGCTGCTAAAAGCCTGTGACCTCATCTAAACAGCACAGGTTTCCATTGCAACACAGGATTCATTCACTTTGAAAACTGACATCAGTACATTTTGTGACAGATCATTTCAGTTCACTTTCTCTTTATCGGATTGGGCTGACACAGTGTCAAAGCAATCTTATTAATGGCAGATCTCTGTGCACCACAATCTCCCATTAAAGTAGATCGCTTAAATTTAGGTCCCTAGCCACATTAGCAATAAGAGAGGGTGATAGCTATGGCTAATAAACAGTGTTTTATAAATAATGCATTCATAATAAAATCTAAAATATACACTTTATACAATCAGTTTAAAGATTTTTCCTTCTGTACATTGTTCTCCCAGTGTGTTACTATAGTTTTACATTTTGAGCAGAATTTTTTGGCTTTCAATTGTTTATTTCTAGAATTTCATGTAGCTAAAGCAAGGATGTAATCAGGATAAGAGAACTCAGGAGCAGGTAGAAGTTCTTAGCATTTTTTCTCAGTATAGCACTTATGTCACTGCAGTGCTGAAAAGATACCTGCTAAGTTTCTGAATTATTCAGTGAGGACAGTGAGAGGACAAGATGAAAGCAGTTAAGGGGGAAGTAAAATCTTTTCAGTTTCATTATATAAGCTCAGTTTTTCCCAAATGCCTGCAAGGGAAAAGGGAACAAATGCAAAGGAAAATTCCAGGTAGAATAATTACACAGCGTTATATATGGGCAAGGCCTGAGCCGGTAGTACATGACAAAGAGCAGCAAACAGAGAACCACTGTATTATTTACCAACCCCCATCATCAACCACAACATGGCAATGGCACTATTTTTTTCATTCCTTTGAACTATTAGGAATATTTCTCTATGTAGCATTCTTTTGTATTGCAGTATATCTGGGGAATCACCGATGTGGCTCAACTGAAGCAGGATGATCGATTTCCACTTAATATCCAAGGCTTTTTTTCAGATACCTTCCTCCATGGCCAAACACAGTAGCAATGTAGTAATGTAGTTACAATTTAGTACATTGAAAAATGACTACGTATAGTTGAACCCTTTACATTCTTCCTCTGTTATACTGTTCTGTTAAGGAGCAAAATACCAAAATGGGCAGTGGCAGATCTTTCATATGATGGACCCCAGTCAGGAGCGTAACTTGAGGGGGGTAGAGGGTACGGTCGCAACAGAGCCCAAGAGGCTTTGGGGGCCCATAAGGTCTCACTTTCCCATATGAGAAGATTAATACTATAAACCATACATTATAGTCGGGCCCTGGCACAAACTTTGCACTGGGGCCCATCAGCTTCAAGTTATGCCACTGACTCCAGTGCTGTCTGAGTATAATGAGGTCCATTGGGTTTCTTTTATTATATAAATCAGTCTACCAGGCAAGGTGTGCTGCACTAGTTTCCTAATTATTTTTGCACCTATAATGAAGCCTCCACTGTTTATGTGATCCTAGCCTTAGATTTTCATCTTCCAATACATCCAAAGTAAGATCTAAAACTTGCTGTAGACAAGTTTGGCATAGAGTTAAACTGTACCCAAAGTCCAATAAATACTTGCAGATTTTACCAAGGATTTACCAATCTGCTTCCTAATATATTATTAAATTACAAGAACTGTTCAAAATGTCATATACATAATGCAGATATTTATTGCACAGAAAGCTATATATGGTGCAAAGTTTTGTTCACTGTCAAGTTTTCTCATCTGAATTTATGGCTAAATTGAAATAGCCATGTATTACACATGTAATATCCACAGGAACCTGCACAGTTTTTGTGCATGCCAGCATGAAGGTCTGCATCAAGTGGAAACTGAGTCATATGCTGGTCCAATCCCACAGACTGCACACATTGCACTGGATGGGAGACCTTGCATCATACAGAAATATGATGTAAGGACTCTCTGTCTGCTGACTGAACTGTAGCGCCAGTACTGTTATAATTAATACAGCACTTTCCCTGCAGTTAGGCCCACAGGAGTCCTTGTTTCATATTTCTGTATGATGCAAGGACTCCTATCCAGGGCAATGTCTGAAGTCTGTGGGATTGGATCAGCATATGGCTCAGTTTCAGCACAGAAAATAAACGTCCATGTAGAGGCCGGTTTAATATTGAATTTAAGTGCTCATATAAAATCATTGCCACATGCTCATCTACCACCCCAACAATAGCCACAGATGTGTACAAACCTATAGAAAGATAATAGTAAATCCAAATACTGTCTAGGACTTGGCTGTCCTTAGGTAATACAGTTGTGCGTAAAGTGACGGTGTTCTCTTGGTCAAATCAGAAGCTCAGGAATGATACGATTGTACGTGTGTACCAAAATTAGCAAGTAACATGTAAGTGGTTAAGAATATATGATTAATGTATAATCCATCATATCTAAATCAACCTTTTCCCTTATTACACTTGCAGCAGATGCTTCTCACACATTTGTCATGTCGCTATAATAATATATTTAAACTTATTAAAATAACCTTTTCCTTTGGTGTTGGTTTCTTCTTCTAAAATATTCCAGGACTGCCAGATTATGGAAACAGCTGACACTGCTGTATTGTATAATCTAGTGCCGGTTCTTGTCATGTGCCTTTTGCAGTTCACTGAACTCCAAAAATGTGTGGAACCATCCATCTCTTTAAATCTTCAATATGACAAGGTACATTTACACAATACAAAGAGGAGCTATATAGATCCTAAGCAGAAAAGAATATGAAAATAGCATGGAGAATGGCAATCCAGTTGTGTGTGTGAACCGATAACCTACAAAATAGACCAAAACAAAATGATATGTCACATCACATTCAACTGAGGCCGGAGATAAAAATGAAATGGTACAAGTTTATTTTCACATGATGCAGAATTGCTTTGGAATGAAAAGGGAAAATAGGCGGATAGGGAGAAATAACAGCGGACGCGTCAAATACACTGGTATAGGGGAAGTAGAGCGGAATCATAAAAATACATTATATTATTAGTAGCCAAACTACATTATTTATTAAATAAATTAAAGAGGGGTAGAAAGCCGTAAAGCAGTTGACCACTAATAACAAACTTTACCAGTGTACGTACTAGATCCTATCTAGATCTCTTATATTGTACTCACCCCCATAAAGGCTGCCTGTACAATGCCGGAGCAGCGGGTATACCTATGACTTATTATGATGTCTTCCTAGTTCCCGGAGGATCAAAGGGGTCATTGCAGTCATTATTCCTCCTTTATGATAACCATTGTCATATCAGTGGTCGGAGGAGCGTACGGATTTCCTTGGCACACCCCTCCGACCACTAACATAGGCCCACTTCTTATACCGGATACCGGACATCACAGGAAGTTCTCAGTCCTGCTGGTAAGTACAATATAGGAGTCTCTATAAGGGTCATATACATACCCTGGTAATAATAAATAAATATACTCAACTCCCATTTCTCCGCTCCTAACATTACAGGGAAACATGGGGGCTTATTTACTAAGGGTCGCGGATTGCACTTTCATTGTTCGCTGTTTCAGGATCTGTGCAGCTTTGACAGGTATTTAGAAGGGGTTTGCGCTGGGATTGTGTCAGATTGTGCTGGCTTTCATGCAACAGAAATCGGCGGGCGTGTCATTGGACGATCCGACTGATTCTGACTGAGCACGGGTTTTAAGTTTCAAAATGTGTCACAAGACAATGCACTTACATGCACCAGGAAGAAGAAGGTGAACTCTGTCAGACCTGAGCAGGGAAGTGACACATGCAGGATATCAGGCGCACAATCTTAGTGAATCACGGCACAGTGCATTATCATCGGACAATGCACTTTCTGTGAACTCCTTGGACTGGGTAAGTAAATGTGCCTCATGGTGTCTTGATGAGATAAGGATGGCCACAGGGTGTAACATATGCACCCATCATGGGCTACATGTGCCACTTTGAGAGTGTATTGCACATGTATGGTAGTGACAGGTTCTTTGCATATCATTTAAAAAAGTTAACTTTTTTTTTTACCTGTATTGATTTATAAAAGATAAGGAGGAAACATAGTCACATAAACCTACTTACTACAAGATGCTTCAATGCGGGAGGATAAATGTATGGTAATCTATAATGTCTATGAGTTATGTAAAAGACTTAAATTGATCGAATAATAATAGTAAAGTCGTGTTGTGCTGAATCCAGCATTGCATAAAAATTTAAACTGACATGTTTTATTAATGTACATATTTTCTGAAAGTAGGCTAAACTAAAGCTTTAGGCCAACTTTGTATAACTATACCGTGCATTTATCCTCAGGGCGTGCAATCCTATACACTTTATTGCTATAGTTATTATTTTATACAGAAAGTGGTAACCAGCATTATCATACAATACAAACAAGGAGACCGCATCTTACCCTGAAAATCTACACACGTGGCACCCCACATGTTATAGATCACTACACCCCACTACTTAAGGAAGACCTAAGAGCTTTGTGCATGGTTATAAAAGCTCCATGCTGACAACATGGTGTAGAGTAAAAAGGGAACCTGTCAGCTCCCCAGTTCCATATAAAGTAAACTTATGGCATTATAGGTGTAGTTTCCTAAATTAAATTATTATCACACCATAAGAAAATATGTCTCCTGAATACAGAGAAATATAGTATAGATAGAAATTAGTATTTTGTTGCACTATGGACATTACTGCCAGATCTAGTGAAGTGTACTATTAATCAACGCTGAGAGGGGTATACTGGGTAATAAAATCAGGCAAGCGAGGTTGTACTGCTCCATTTGTGAATAACTAAGAAGGAAGATTTCTCAGCATTTAGGCCACATTGTTATAGTAAGACCATATAGTTTATATATAATCTGGTTCCCTTTAATTATCTTTTCATGAAACTGTTCAGCATAGGAAAGGGTGATGACAATAAAAGTATAAAGTTTGCTAAAGTGTTTCATAATATGTACACTATATATTTCAATTACATGGGCTTTGGGACTTTGGGAGATCATTTATCACTCACTCTCTATGGTGCTGTCAAAACCAGAACACATAGCAAAATATATCCTAGAAATAAACTGGGTTACTTGTCATGACCACTGCAGACTATAGTTGGTTATTTTAGAATGAAGTCTATGTTGACATTTCTGTCTAGCAATGAATAAATGTACTTGCAGAACATACTTTTGAGTGCCTCATAGGACTTGTTGAAATGTAAGACAAACTCAAAGGCCATCCAACTATAGCCTGCTATGGCAGCGGAATCGCATTATAAAGAAAGTTATCATACTTAGCCAAGTATCAAATCATACATCATTTTTCCTCAAAATTATTTCTCATTTTCGGAAAGGGGTGTAAATATAGCAGCTGCAGACAAACCCCAGTGCCTAAGGGGATCGAAAGGCCCTTATGTCAAACATATGACAGGAGCATTATTAATAGCACAGAGCTGGAGTGCCCTATTACAGAAGGACCTAGAGCTTCAAGTTACTCCTTATGAATGTAGTCAATATGGCTAGTTATAAATTTCAAGAAAGTTATTTAAAGGATACCTGTTTTATAGTTTAACTGTACCGCTGGGATTTTCAGTGGAGAAATACATAGACTTGCATATCTTAGTACAGTGGCACTAAATGATTATTTTTAAGTATTTTTAAAAACTTTAGCTAACAACAGACTAAACATATCTGTAATGTTGTATTTCTTTAACCACTGTCAGCTGTAACCAGCTGTGTATGGCACAGTTGGTTGATAATGATCAATAATTTGCCATTTTGTGCCAACTCACTCTTCCAATTAGTTTGGAAAGTTGATAATAATATGATTGATTAGTGACATTCTGGTCAATCTAACTCTAGAAGAGGTTGTTGCCAAAATACCATATATGTCCTATCTAGAGATGAGTGAGCACTAAAATGCTCGGGTACTCGTTATTCGAGACGAACTTTTCCCGATGCTCGAGTGCTCGTCTCGAATAACGAGCCCCATTGAAGTCAATGGGAGACTCGAGCATTTTTCAAGGGGACCAAGGCTCTGCACAGGGAAGCTTGGCCAAACACCTGGGAACCTCAGAAAAGGATGGAAACACCACGGAAATGGACAGGAAACAGCAGGGGCAGCATGCATGGATGCCTCTGAGGCTGCTTAAATGCACCATTATGCAAAAATTATGGGCAACAGCACTGGCCATGACAAGTGACAGAATGACTAGATAGCTCTAAAACATCCAATATTTGACCCTGACCTATAGGGAACGGCATGCAGAGGCAGCGGCAGCAGCGGCAGCTAGAGAGTGGCATGGCGACATACCCTAAATGGACTCAGGCTCAAACCAATGGGTGGCAGAGAGGAACCAAGGAGTGGAGCAAGAAGCGCCAAATAATATCGTACATGATAAAAGTTTGCCAGTATATTTTGTGGATTACACAGCAGGGTGGCGTCAAAGTTAACATGGTAAGCCATGAAAACAACCAAATTCTGCCTGACCACCTCGTTTGATAAGGGGACCATGTATGGAGGCAGTGAACTAGTAGAATTAAGGTGCTGCAGTTTAACTATGTTTATATTGGATCTTGGCATGGAGCTGGCCTCCCTGCCAGGCGAGCTTTCGCCAATCCAAGCCCTGTCTCTGGCTACTCCCCAAACAGCACTTCTAAGAACCTTTGGTATAAGATCAAGTGTGTATACGTCTATAAGTTTTGGATATGGCGGGTGAGGGAATGTAACAGATGCGCAAGAAGCGCTGAATAATATTGGTAATGATAAAGTTTTGCCAGATATATTTTGTGGATTACACAGCAGGTTGCGACAAGTAACAAGTTTGATGTGAATGCCCTGTAATAGCTCTTGGGCGGTGTCCTTATTCGCCTAGCTCAGCAGTTTGAGCACCGCCTCTGTCCGCTTAGCGACGGCACTGCTGCTGTGCCTAGAGCTACCGACTGATGGCGCCATTCCCACGGATGTAATTCGGAGGAGGAGGAGGTGGAGAGGGTGGTGAAGGGGGTTATAGTAAGCCTTTGAGCTTGGACCGAGGTAGGCCCCGCAATCCTCTGCGTTGGCAGTATAATACCAGCCCAGGGTCAAGCTCGTCCAGCCTGCACCAAGTTAGTGTAGTACAGCTTCTTATAGTTTGGGATGGCGGGTGAGGGGATGTAAACAATCGGCAAGAAGCTTGAATAATCGGTACTCTTAAAAGTTTTTGCCAGTTATTTTGTGGATACAGCGGGTGGTGACAAAGTTAAACAACATTGATGTGGATCCATGAAAACAACCCAAATTTCTCCTGACCCCCTCGTTTGATAAGGGGACGATTAATGGGAGCAGCTATATGGCGACTTTTGGAGGTAGCAATGGAGACAACTGTGGAGGCTGCTATGGAGACAATTTAATTTGGATAGTTCCTGTATGTGGCAGTCCAAAAAAGTTTTCAAACCAGAGGAGCAGGTAGGTGGCCCTCCAGAAAATAAATAGATTGAGTGCCTGTATGTGGCAGTCCAAAAAGTTTTCCAAACAGAGGAGCGTAGGTGCCCCTCCAGAAAAATGAATAGATTGAGTGCCTGTATGTGCAGTCCAAAAAAGTTTTCAACCAGAGGAGCAGTAGGTGGCCCTCCAGAAAAAATGAAATAATTGAGTGCCTGTAGTGGCAGTCCAAAAAAGTTTTCAAACCAGAGGACAGGTAGGTGGCCCTCCAGAAAAATTGATAGATTGATTGCCTGTATGTGGCACTCCCAAAATTGTTTAAAACAGACGACCGGGTAGGTGGCCCTCCAAAAAAAATTAAATGCATAAAGTACTATAAGCTAGAGACCAGTGGGCCCGGTCAAAAATAGCCAGTTTCCTCTGCTTTAGTTTACAAGAGAGAGAGGAAAATGAGGAGGAGGAGGATGCATAAATATTCAGGTTGAGCTTCCTTCACCTGGGGAGATTGGAAATTAATGAGAAATCCAGGCTTTATTCATCTTAATAAGCGTCAGCCTGTCAGAGCTGTCAGTCGAAGGCGTGTCGCTTATCTGTGTATGAGCCACCACCTGCACTGAACCCGTTCGGACAACAACGCTAGCGGCAGGGCAGGCAAGAACCTCCAAGGCGTACAGCCCAGTTCGTGCCACATGTCCCTCTTTGAAACCATAGTGTAGGGAGCTGTGTGTCATTTGACATGGTTATGGTCATCTACTACTCCCCACCATCTTTCGTAAAGACATCCCCTACTCTGCCGAGACTGTGGACGTACAGTTCTTGCTGGGGGACTAAAGCTGGCAAAGCTCTGTAACGTACCCTTGCCAGTGCTGGACGGCTCTGCTCGCCTACTCTCCCTCGCTACTTGTCCCGCAAACTCGCACTCTGCCGCTAGCGCTTCAGAGGAAATATGTTCAGCTTTTGACAGGGCCTGCTGTATTCATGCTTCCACACTCCTTTGCCTCTCCAGGGATAGAGGGAAAGAATTTGCTTGTACCGTGGGTCCAGGAGAGTGAATACTCTGACATTAAGCTGTCGCTGTAAGCATATTGCCAGTGCTAGCTGCCCTGCTACGACCTCTCGTTCTTCCCGCGTTGTTACTGTGTACGCGTACAGAACTACGACGCCGCAGCTATGAAGGGAAGTGTTTCAGCGTTTGCCAGGCGTATCCTTCGTCTTGCTACTGCATGTCCTTCCACTTCCCCTTTACTCTCCGGTAATAATTCCTTGGACCGTGTCTGGCATACAGCAGTCTTAGTAGCTCAGAGTTACCCTCGTTAATAAGAGTACTTCATCGGCACTGCGATCACATCGCCCTAATTCTCCTCTGACGCTGCAGGTGTCCCAACTGGGGATGCAAGCAGATCTGCCACGCAGATACCTTCGTGGTCCTTCCCCTGTGACGTTGTGTGGCTGGCCCATTCCGACTCCAACTACTCCAACTCCCTCTTCTTTGCCCATACACGCTGAAACAGTGAAGGACTGAACATGGTACCCTCTTGTGTTTCTCCCGCCAACTCCCCGTCCGGGATCGGGTCGGCCCCTCCTCCTCCTCAGCTTTGTCTCTCCCACTGGCCTTCCCACTGCTCTATCGCTCCTCCGATAGGCGCGTGAGAAACAGACCTAAGGGTGCTTGGGCATCACAAGGAGATCTCTGCGGCCCACCGTCTCCCCGTTGTGACGACGAAAGCTTCACCGACTTACTGCTGATCAGAAGAGTTTGTTCAACAGGCAAGCAGCGGGATGGTGAGGCTGTGATGGCGGCAGTCGCCACTGACCATCGGTGTTTTACTCTCAAAGTTACTAAGCACCTGACAGATATCAGACATCCACGTCCACTCCTCATTTAGACTTGAGGAAAGTGACTGACCGGACTACAATTCTGGTGGAAGTTGACATCTGGCAGTCCTACAATCGCTCTGCGCTGCTGGTAACTCTGGTAACATGGTTTACTGTTGAATTCCACCTGTGGGCAGCTCGCACCAACAGGTCGGTGACGGCAGTTGGAGGCGGCGCTCGCGCTGCCCTGAGAGTCGCAGCATCGTGTGGCACTTCTGAAATGCGCACCGATGGGGCGAACATTCGTGAACAAATCAGACAGATGGGTCATGTTTGGAGAACGTGAACCTAATCAGATTTAACACTATGGGCCAGCTGCATGGCACATGTGTCAGTCTGCCGATTGCAGAGCCGCCACCAGGTTACGGCCGTTGTCCACAACACCATGCCGGGCTTCAGGTTCAAGCGGTGCCAAGCCACAGATCATGTCTGAGCGCCGTGTCCCGTAAATAGTTCTTTTGGGCGGTGTGCCTTATTCGCCTAGGCTCAGCAGTTTGCCACCGCCTGCTGTCGCTTAGCGATGGCATGCTGCTGTGCCTAGATTAGCGTGATGGCGCCATAACACGGATGGTAGTAGGAGGGAGGAGGTGGAGGTGAGGGGTGGGAGGGGAGTGAGGCATAGTGGCCTGAAAGACTCTGGCCGGGTAGTGAGCCCTGCAATCCTCGGGCGTCGGCGTCAGATCGGACCACCCCAGGGGTCAGACTCGGTTCCATCCTCCACCAAGTTAACCCAATGTGCGTCGCGATATATAGGTGGTCCTCTGCCGGGCTCACTCGTCCAATGTCCGTGGTCAGTGGACCTTTCAGAAACGGGTTGTCAAGGGCACGATGAATGTTGTCGACACGTGCTGGTGCAGGTCGGTGGACGGCACATCGGGAAAAGAGTGGCGGATGGGACGGAATACCGAGGGGCGGCCGCCGCCATGAGGTTGCAAAGGCCTCGTCTCTACTGAGCTATAGGGCAAGCATCTCCAGGCTAATGCATTCTGGAATGTGGACATTAAGGGCTTGGGCGTGCGGGTGGATGCACTAGATTACGTTCCGCTCAGGTCTGGGGTATGGAAGCTGAACAAGCTGGTGGATGCTGTGGAGGATCGTGGAGGCGACGCATGGGGTTTGTGCCAGGGTACTGGGCAGGGCTGATATCAGCTGACACAGGGGAAGGAGAATCAGTGGTCGTGGCACGGCCGAGTGACGGGATTGGTGGCCACCTGAGTGGGGTGTTTCGCATTCATATGACGCGCGCGATATTTGGGGTGTTAGCTAAGCTAGTGGTGGGAACCCGCTGCTCCTGGTTTGGGCAAGTAGGTGTCACAGCCACAGTCCGTCGGTCAATCGGTGTGTTCTTTTTAAAGAAACCTCCAGACTTTGAAAAATCTGCCCTCGCCCAGGGACTTGACTACGGGCAACATTTGGCGCTGCTGACCTGCTTGGACCTTGCCTCTCCGTCTCTGGCCCCCCCTGCCTCCTTCCAACGTTCTGTCGAGGACTCTCCTCCGTCTCAGAAGCACTGTGTTCTACCCGGCCTCTGCAACCAGCTGGGGTCCTGTCACCTCATCACATCCTCCTATCCCTCAGTCTGCTCCCCCCTCGGACTTCCTGCCCTACAACAAACTTCACCACTTTCTGACAACCGTGTCTCCTCCATCGTGACACCTCTTTACACACTTCTTCCACTACGTCAAGAAGTCATCATCACCCACAGACTGCGACTGGTGGAAACCTGGTCGCGAAAATTGCTCACAGCAACCGGACAAGTGGTTTTGACGTGGGGAAGGGTCCAGAAAACAGTTCCTCAGAGTATGCCGGTTTCAAATGCCAAATTTTCCTCTGGGGGGGGCAGACTGGTGGGGGAGGAGGCTGAGGTGCAGGAGCTGGGGAGTTGCCGATTTCGATGACATGGTGGACTGCGTGAAGACTGACTGGTGGAACAAATTCCTCTCGAGCATTGGTCGCAATCCACGACATCACACCTGTCCGCACGTGTCTGGCCTCAACAGTGCTCTACCACGTAGTCCCATTAACTTCAGACATGAACATAGGAGTGTAGCTCTGCGGCGTTCCCCTGCTCCCTCATCAGCAGGTGGTTGTCTCCCCCGCCCAGGACCACGTCTCTGACCCCTGGCAGTAGTTGGACGCCCATCGTCTCCCGCCTCGTCCCTACCCCTAGCCTCGGGTTAAACATTTTGAAAGAAAGTTATAAACTTTAATTTTTTTTTAATTTTTTTTTGTGTTTTTTTGTGTTTTTAGTTTTTAAAAAACCAACGATGCTATCCTAATGCTATGGCTTTTTCTAGCCATATGAAATCACACTGGCTATGCCAATGAGATGACGCTCTGAGTTATGAAAAATAAACGTAATAAAGAGGAATGGCAGACTGTGCCTAATTGAAATCCAACCCCTAATAAATTTTCCCACTTCTGTCTTTGCGATGGATATGTGCGTCACTAAGCGCTAAACACAAAGGTCGCAAGTCTCACTACAAATTCCTCACAATTTGGTAGTAGATGCACTGCAGCAAGGACAGCCACCAGCAGATCAACCAGAAATAAAATATATATAACGCTATTGTAGGCGTAAGTAAGCCGTTTGGATTCTCCTTTGGCTATTTTCTAGCCAAGTATGAAAGCACACTGATGAGATGACGCTGAGTTATGAAAAAATAAACGTAAAATAAAAAGGAAATGGCAGACTGTGCCTAATTGAAATCCAACCCCTAATAAATTTTCCCACTTCGGTCTTTGCGATGGATATGTGCGTCACTAAGCGCTAAACACAACGGTCGCAAGTCTCACTACAAATTCCTCACAATTTGGTAGTAGATGCACTGCAGCAAGGACAGCCACCAGCAGATCAACCAGAAATAAAATATATATAACGCTATTGTAGGCGTAAGTAAGCCGTTTGGATTCTCCTATGGCTATTTTCTAGCCAAGTATGAAAGCACACTGCTATGCCAGATGAGATGACGCTGAGTTATGAAAAAATAAACGTAAAATAAAAAGTAAATGGCAGACTGTGCCTAATTGAAATCAAACCCCTAATAAATTTTCCCACTTTGGTGTTTGAGGTGGATATGTGTGTCACTAAGAGCTAAACACAACGGTAGCAAGTCCCCCTGCAAATTCCTCACAATATGGTACTAGCTGCAAATAAAAAAAAAAAAAAGTATAACGTTATTGTAGCCCTAAGAAGGGCTGTTGGGTTCTTGTAGAATCACTCCTGCCTAACACTATTCTAATTGGACAGCCTAACGCTTTCCCTGACCAGCAGCAGCTCTCTCCCTAGCGGCATCCAGACACAGAATGATCCGAGCAGCGCAGGCAGGGGCTAGTCTATTCCAGGGTCACCTGATCTGGCCAGCCAACCACTGCTATCGACGTGTAAGGGTACCATGTCATGCTGGGTGGAGTGCAGAGTCTCCTGGCTTGTGATTGGCTCTGTTTCTGGCCGCCAAAAAGCAAAACGGCGGGAGCTGCCATTTTCTCGAGCGGGCGAAGTATTCGTCCGAGCAACGAGCAGTTTCGAGAACGCTGATGCTCGAACGAGCATCAAGCTCGGACGAGTATGTTCGCTCATCTCTAGTCCTATCCACAAGATACAGGACGAGTGTCTGATTGCTCGGACTGACCCCTGAAACAGCCACCGCTGTGGACCCTAAGTTCAGTCTGTCTTGAATGCTCGATTCACCCTAGTCACAAGCCTCTGACTCAGACAAACCAGTTCCCTACACTGTACTGAGGAGATCCAATCAGTTAGAAACAGTGCTGTCTAGCGTTTGTTCCTTCTGGAAGAGATATAGCGGTTTGGTTTTAATCCGGCATCATGTTATAAGGGAGCTGCCTTACAAAGTAGCAAAAAGAAGCATGCGTTTCCTTACACCATTCTGGAAAACTTTGCATATTTTCACAGAATCCCTCTAGTGGAGAATCCATGGCTATAAGACTCCACACTCTTACATGATGGCATTAATTGGTAGTCTCTGTAAGGAGAAATCTTACTTCTCAACCGTAGTCACAAGCCTCTCACACAGCTAAACCAGTCCCCTATGCTGAACTGAGGAGACCTAATCAGGTCAAAACAGTGCTGTCTAGCGTCTGTTCCTTCTGGAAGAGATATACTGGTTTGGTTTTAATTCTGCATCATGTCATAAGACCGTTTTGCGCTAACTAAGCGCTTAGTCCTGCCTTAGTCCAGGCAGGACTAAGAGCTCAGTTAGCTCAAAACGGGCCGCTGCCTCGAGTGGGCTCCTGCGTGTTTCCTATCTCCTGCATCACGTTGTTAACGCTGTTGGAAGTCTGAAAATTTTACATGGTGAGTGCCAGCTTTCTTTCCTCTCTACAATTTGTATAATGTAACATGCCACATGGTTGTGCACCTCTTGGTATTTCCAGTGGGACAAAAGGGGCAGGAGGCCCTATTGATTCTGTAACTGAATGTGTGTGATATGCTGTGATATGGTATAGACATGGGATGTCACAGGGATATTCTGGTTCAGTTACAGCTATGTTTTTAAGAACTGCTGATTGTGTTTTACAGTAAATGGAATTGGAGAACTGCTACATGGACCTACAAAGCTACTAAAACAGAAATAGGAAATGTTCAGTAACCAGTTATATATATGGAACATGATGTCAGCCTTATTGCCCCATCCTGCAGTTCTCCTTCATCAGGCACAGTAATAGGATTATAAGTCATTGACTGTCAACTATGACCTCAGCAAAGGAAGGCAAAAGGTTATTATGATCATTTGCCACCTGCTGTACCTTAAAGTAATATACAGTATATAATCAACACTAACCTAATAGTAATTTTGGTATTTACAACAAACACCAAAAGATAAGCTATCTTATACTGACTCTTTATTTGCTTTTCGGTGAAGAGTCTGTAATGTTTTGAGATTATCCCCTCAATATAACATCTTTGCATATACAGCAATTTCCTTAATCGGTTAATATAACGAGGAGACCACAGGGAACAAATCTCTGCGACTGTTTATGGCATTTTTCTGTTACATCAATTTTACTTGTAGCCAATAGACTACTTGAGACTCTTATCCTTAGAAATGGATATTAAATAATACAATCACACTGGGTAATATGGGGAAAGCTGACTCAAGTGTCCATTTTAATTATAATATGCAAGTTGAATGATATCTTAAGACACAGTTTGTTGAAGGAAACTTTGTTCTGAACATGTGGGAATAATTTAGTTTCAAGGTCCTGTAAAGCACTTAATTTCGAGGTCAACTGTGCAGACCAAAGCTGGAATGACAAGTATACACTGTATACACAGACTGGAAGAATTTGGTCTCGGGATAGAAAGAGGTGTATACAGTTCACTTTGTATTGGGGAGTTACATTTTTTACATTATTATAGCAAGTTTATAAAAAATACATTTTTCCAAATGATTCATTGAGAAGGCCTAGTAAAAAAATGTGATCCTTACCAAAGCAGGTTGTTATTTCCTTTGGTAGTGGACACTGGGCTGTCTCTAAGACTCACATAGGTGCATGGGAGAGTCGAGAGAATCATTCAAGATTTGTTGGAAAAGAAGCTTTAACCAAAAAATTTTGACATGCCGATATTGGTATTGTTTATAAGATTTGATTTGTGGCTGAATCTGTTTCTTCCAAACTGATGTTGTTTGAATTGTCCTGGAAATTAGTGTATAGCCTGCTCTAGTCCTCTTACACACAGAGTTTTATTTTATTAACATAAAAATCTTATCTTGCTTTTATTTATTTTTTACAATTTTTTAAAAAAAAATTTCTGTTTTAATAAAACTATAACAATGGAAAATAGTGTACTGTAGAGTGGCACTGTGGTAACAGATCAGGTCCAAGCTTTAGAGAACCTGGCTCAAGGTCCAAAATAATCAATCAGATCAAACAGAAGAAAGCAGCATTCCATGGAATTCAAGGATTTATTCATCTCTGGTGCAGGATTTAACGTTTTAGCTAACTCAACGTAGCCATTTTCAAACAATGAAATTAGTGGGAAGCGAAATATACAGTGAAGCCTCCTGTCTTTTACCTCATCAGCCAGACACTTCTGAGTACAAAATGGCCGCAGATGGAGGGTCATGTGATCTCCATGAACAATCGCCCTGTCAGGACCTATGCTAGTATTTCTGATTCGCTTTAGATGAAACTTTCAAACTGCTGGCTAACTACTGCTGTCATTAATACCAGATCCTAGAGATGGGGGTGGGAGAGTGAAAACTAAAAAAAAAAAAAATATGAAAAAAATTAATGAAAAAAGATAGGAGCTTTAGGACTACAGGGGTAATATACCCATTTCAAGGACCATTTCAAATTGATTCCTTACGGACCACAACTAAAGAATTTTAAAAATTCAACAAAGCTTCTACAAATTAAATCTTAGATTATATGTTTTTTTCTACTTATGTTTAATTTCTCATTTACTTCATTTCCTCCAAATTTTGTCTTCATCTCCATAGTTAACTCCTTCATGACCACCCATCGTAAATATACAGTGCCTGGATGTGAAGTATGTAGAGAACTCACAGACCGAGCCCTCACCATATGCTGTGAGTGTCAGCTGTGTTACACAGCTGACACCTGCTGGGAACTGCCATGGACGGTGCTGGCACCAATTGTGGCAGTTAACCTTTTAGTTGCCTCGGCCAAACCCAACTGCGACACCTAACAGGCTCCTATAGTTGTTATTAGTATTTGTATATTACAGTCTGTCTGTACAGTCTGTCTGAAATAAAAGTAATAAAAGTTTAAAAAAAAAAAATGTTAAAATTCTAATCACCCTCCTTTCCCTAAAACACTTATAAAAATAAATAAATAGGTAAAATCATAACCATATTAGGAAGGACATACAAAGAATAATAGAGAGGTGTCTTCTTAGGCACACATTGAAGGTCATACAAATAAAGTCCATCGGAATATGGTGCAATTGTGTTTTTTTGCCAATTCCACCAACTTTGGATTTTTTGGTGCTTCCCAGTGCATGGCACAGAATATTAAATTGTGCCACTAGAAAATAAAATATGTTTTGCATATAATGAGCCAATATATAGCTTTGTAAATCTAAAAGTTACAGCTTGTGAGGAGGAGAGGAGTGAAAAAGGGAAACATAGAAAAACTAAAAAACTTGGTTTTGAATGGGTTTCATAAATATCTTAATTTTCCAGCTATGCTACTTTCACAAAGTATCTGCCTCTTAGAATCTGTCATCTGTGATTTCCCTCCTTCTTATAGTCTAGTGAGCACTTAACGATTCTATGGCAGGATACATAATTCATGGTTCTTTCAGGTTATGTTGATTGATAATCAATGACAATCAGTAACTACCTAATGCCCCTAATTTTTGAAATGGTAAATTGGGACATACAATGAACTGTACAACATGATCTGCTACCATATTTACTTGAGTATAAGCCGACCCGAGTATTAGACGAGGCCCCTAATTTTACCACCAAAACCCAGAAAAACCTATTGAATCGAGTATAAGTCGAGGGTAGCAAATGCATTGATTACAGTCTCCCCAGTATATAGCTACTCAGCCCCCTGTAGTATATAACTGGCCAGATCTCAGTAGTATATAGCCCCCTGAAGCATACAGCTATAGTATCCCTGTAGTATACAGCCAGCCAGTCCCCTTTAGTACATAGCCAGCCCCCTTTGGTATACAGCTAACCAGCCCCCTTTGGTATACAGCCAGCCAGCCTCCTTTACTATACAACCAGCCAACCCCCAGTTTGCCCAAAACATAAAAAAATAAACTTACATACTCACATTCGGGCAGTCCCAATTCTCAGCACGACTTTGTGATGCTCCTGACCCCGTGGCTCCACTTTTTTCTTCTCTCTGCCATAATAGCCGGCAGAGACGCGTCCATGCGCTCTGCCGATGCACACTATGATGTCATCAGCGGCGACACGGTCACATCATAGGGTGCACTGGCCAGAAGAGGGAATGGCCGCGTCTCTGCTGGCTAATACAGCAGAGAGAAGAGAGAATATAAGCCACGGGGAGCCGCAGGGAGCATCAGGAATTAGTGTTGAGCATCGGGGGCGCCGAAAGGTGAGTATGTAAGTTTATTTTTTTATTGACTCGTGTATAAGCTGAGGTTTTTCAGCAAATTTTGTGTGCTGAAAACCTCGGCTTACACACAAGTATATACGTTATTTATGTCAACATATGCCTTATAATTCAGAAAGGGAACCATGTATTGCCTCTTTCTACATGGTTAGTTTTGAGTAAAAAAATAATCATTGCTTCTTCACCTACCTCTACAATTATAATAAATGGTTGTTAATTGTATGATAAAAATTCTTTTTTTAAATTATCTCTGTTATTCCTCACAGGAAGATAGGGAAAGGTTAGTAGTTTTGAGTCAGAATTTTGGCATTCAGGCTCAACCCCAATCACTAACATTCAGTTGCCACCACCGATCATGGGTTTTACTGGTGGACAGAATTGTTGAGGTTTTCGGTTGAGGTACCCGAACCAAACCTAGTAAGGTCAAAGCTTGTGACAAGTCCTATTTACACCATTTTTTTTATATAATGAGATTACAGGTACTTTTAAATGAAAATGGTTGATCTGATCAGGACATAGCTTCTTTAGTTGGACAATACAGATTTTATAGTATACAAAGTAAGAAGTTAGAATGAAATCATACGATAAATTCTCTAAGTTCACTGGACTTTTTAGGTTTGTGCCATATTTACAATTAGTGAATTTAAAATCAATTTACTGTACTATACAACCAGCTACCTTTGGCTCCAAAGTAAATGTACTTTAGTTCTTACATTTATATTGCTCCACTCTTGTGTTAGATTTTCCTAACATGAAAGTAAAAATCTTTCCCTATGTCCTATATAGACCATGTGATGTGAACAGCCCAGTGATGAATAGCAAATACATCAAATGCTATGGAAACATTGCACAGTAACCAAAGGCAATTAAGGATGACCTATTTCTCAGTTATATTATAACAACCTGAGACTTTAGTTGAATTTTCCTTACATTTTAGCTGTACGTACTGTTATAAATATCATATTATTCAGAAAACACCTTACATAGCTATGTCCAGCTCACTTGGATGTGTTGGATCTAACTGTGAAATGTCTAACTACCTCTCCAAGCCAAATTTAAAGTTCTTAAATAGGACCTGTCACCTATAAAAGACACTAGGAGCTGCTTACTAAAGTAAGAGGATCTGGTGTACATAGTTCATGCACTTTGGGCGCATGCAGTATGCTCCACATTCATGAAGACCGAGATCTGATCCTCATGAATGTGTCACCCGCTGCACATTAGTGAGTCAAACTGCACTAAGAGCAGTTTGGCTCATTATTAGTAAATACGGCCCATAGTCAAAGGGGGTTAAGGGGGTGATGTCACACGTTAAGAAAACGGTTTCAGTTCGAGTTTCCTCTAGCTCAAGGTCGAGAACAAATACTAAAGCCAGTAAAAAGAGAAAAAACATTTAACATCACATAATGTCCATAACACTTAGAAAGCCTTTGTACTACTGTTACATTTTCTAACTTCTTTTTATGACTTGCTTTTGCTTTATACTTAGTTGTGGGGGATGGTCTCATAATTATAGTGGCCTAAGGGAATGAAAAAATGTTCTAAAAATAAAGACAGGAAAAAACATAAGTTCTATTTAAAATCTGCATTTTGTTAGAAAGAACATATAACCCTGTCTGATGGTAAATAATACTGAAATGCAGAAATACACAGGAAGCAAATGCTACATGGCCCTGAATACAGACTGTGGCTGCAGTAGGCGGTATAACAATATTTATTGAAAACAAGCAGTAACCACAGACATGAAACCCATTCTAGAACACAAAGCTGAGCATTATACTACTTCTGTTCTAAAAACACAAAGCCGGTCTCATAAACACAAGTCAACAATGTGTAGCTTTAGTGGTGGGGATATTGATCCAAGAAAGATTGGAATTATATCCAAGTGATCTAATATATTCAAGAAATAACAAAATACATCTTTAATCATTCATATTTCCCTTCTTACGTATCATGGGAAAAGAGGAATAGATTTGCTGAGAAAATTAGATCAAGAGAGATTGTGTCTGGTTTTACTATAACCCAGAATGTCTGAAAATTAGAATTACAAAGTTTTTGGATAGATGCCAACAAACTGCATACCACGTGGTTATTCTACACTAGTACACTGCTGCAAGGTGCTCTGTTTAGGGCAATATTGTGGCCCCAATGTAAAATCAAGAATCAGGGCAGAGGGGTGGACCTGGGTGCAAACATTATTTCTATAGCCAGGGGCGTAACTTGAGGGGGTGCAGAGGTTGCGGTCGCACCCGGGCCCAAGAGGTTTAGGGGGCCCTTATGGCATCACTTTCCCATATGAGAAGACTATTACTATAAACCATACATTATAGTCGGAGCCTGGGACAGACTTTGCACTGGGGACCATCAGATTCAAATTACGCCAGTGTCTATAGCCCCTAGATGCAATATTAATCAATGTGGATCTATTCGGATACATGGAAGCTATCTGCCAATCATCTTTCTAGGCCATCAATAACAAATTAGCTGATTAAAATGGCGGTATATGATTTTGAAATATTTCACTTTTAGGACAAAAATGCATTTCTGTTAGTTAAAAGCAGTTTCATAAATCAGGATAGGATTGAACATGGATTAATGGTACAGTCGCAGATAGATTTTATTATGTAATGTCAGTGAAAACATGATGACATTTCTACTCTATTCTTGGTTTTCCAAGAAGAAGCACAGCTCACAGAAGTATCAGATTACAGTACACCTTAGAAGTCTATAGAAAGTGTATGAGGTAAATGAAAGAGGATAGTGAGGCAACATCATCATAATAGTAAAAGTTAACTGTCTTACAGATACTGGATTTATGCTGGTACTGGTCAATAATTCTCTCTAATGTCTCAAATGGTGCTACTGCTTGTGTATATGTCAGAGATATCGCGGGAGATTTATTAAGGCTTTTTTGTGTTGTCTATTTTTTGGTGTGCAAACCTTGAAATAATCATAAAGTATTGTGATAATTTTCCCCCTTGTGCCACCTCCACAACAAGTGCCTGTGGAGGGGTGGGAGAGGGGTCATACTGGGCTGCAAAGTGGGCGGGCATTCTTGTTATATCCTACACCTATTTATCTATCATCTAGTGACAGCTACAGCACAATTCTAAGCCAGTGGCGCATCCTCTGATGGATAAATCCGGAGGCCTGAGCCTCCTCAAATATCCGACACAGCAGATACCCCAGCAGATTATGGTAACTCCGCCCCACCACAGAGTATCAGAGTCTCCCATTTTCTCAATGTGGTGTCTATGGGGCCATTATAGCATCTAGTTTCCAACCCCCAGCTCAAGGAAAAATAACGATTATAAATCCAGTCTACAGAAATATCAGCTGATAGGACATGTAGAATATAGGCCATCTATTACTTGTACTCCTTCACTACACATTTACATCAGCTTCCCTGTAATCCAGAAGGTAAAAAACAAAGGTTTGCAGCAATTTTCTATATTTTTCCCTTCTTATATTGTATGCAACACAAAGTTCTTTGTAAAGTATGTGTTCACTTCAATGTAATACCAGTGCTCATCTACTTGCTATTGAGCCAGAAAGGCTCAGGGGATGTTACTAGAGCCCCTCAGTTATCTGGCTTCACAGGCATTTTCCACTGTCTCCCTTTCCCCTTAGCTCACATCCCCTCTCCCTCTGCCGTATATAATGTCACTGCTGCAAATGTCACAGTAGGAGTGGAAGGTGCTAAAAACATGTGAAGCTACAGGAACACTTTCTCTGAACACTTCCAGCTCATCAATGTGAGGAGTACGATTGGTAGGTGAGCGTATGTTCCCGACCTTTTCCACCACAATTTTATTTTCCACCACACTTTTATTGGAATCAAAACAATAAAATCCAAGAAATATGGAAGATCAAAAGATCAGTTAGTCAATATGAAACCGACAAAGAAAGGAGAGAAAGGGGCTGAGGTAGTATGCCCAATGGGGTGTGTGCTGGACGTCCCTGTCGAGCCCTAACGGGATGGTGTCGGGACCTGGTGTGCCCTACCGGAAATACCTCAACTCGGGGCCGCAGCCCTAAACGACTGGAACCTTACCCTCTGCTCGGTCTCCTAACCCTATGATAAACGGGGAGAAATGCCGAAACGGCGATGAATACCACTACCTCATGCCCAAACATCCTAAGGCAGCCACATTCTATGGGCTACCGAAAGTTCACAAAGGCATGACTCCCCTCAAGGGCAGACCTATCGGCTCTGGTCTACAGTCTCTGTGCAACAATCTGGGCACGTACATTGACCAAATACTAGCCCCCTTCGTCACCACACTCCCCTCTTACACACAGGACACAACTGACCTCCTGAGGAGACTGGACGGACTTTACCTCTCCCCACAGAGCCTACTCGCCAGTATCGACGTGGAGGCCCTTTACACGTCTATTCCCCACAATCTAGGACTCAAAGCCACCAGGTTTTTCCTAGAGGGCAGGGGCACTCAATACACGGCCCACAACAACTTCGTCTTACGCCTTCTTGAATTTACACTTACGCACAACTATTTCACCTTCAACGAGAAGTTGTTCCACCAGCTCAGGGGCACGGCAATGGGGAGCGCTTGCGGAACCAGCTACGCCAATCTGTTCCTTGGCTGGTGGGAACATAATTGCGTTTTTAATGAGGATTCAGGACCCCCTAGCATCGAACTGGCCTCATTGTGGGCCAGATATATAGATGACATTTTTATCATATGGGAGGGCACAAAAGAATCCTTTACGGAACTCGTCCGTGACCTGAACATCAACACTGTGGGACTTAGGTTCACTTTTGAAACACACTTGCCTCCCCTTCCTAGACGTTAGGATAACCAAAACCTCCTGTGGGGAATTGCAAACCACCATCTATTGGAAACCCACTGCTACCAACTCGCTGCTCAGATTGGAGTCCCATCACCCACCGGCTCTTAAGAGGGGGAACCCCTTTTGGACAGTATCTACGAATACATAGGAACTGCTCTAACCAACAAGAATTCCGCAAACAAGCTAAAGACTTGAGAGAAGGCTTCAAGCAACGCGGGTATCCCGACTACATACTACGGAAGGCGTACCAAAGAGCAGCATCCCTGGATCGCACCATCCTTCTTACACCCAAACCCAAACCTGAGACCGACCCTCTAATTCGATTAATTGGCACATTCGATGGATCGTCTGGTCAAATAAAGGACATCCTCGGCAAACATTGGCAGATTCTAAGGATGGACCCCGATCTGTCCCTGCATCTAGCAACATCTCCCAGCATCACGTACCGCCGAGGCCGCAACATTCGAGACAGGATCATAAACTAATGGCTTGTGCACCTGTGTGTCCATCACAGAACCCTGGATAAATTTATATCTACTGAAAGTAAATATAGCTTTCTATAACAGAAATGCACCACAGTATAGCACATGAGCGCCACTACAGTATAATACTGCTGAACGGAGTCCCCAGTGCCATCATCAGGGGTCACTGATTGGCTACCATTACAGTCACAAGCCTCTCAGCAGCTCCCATTGCTGTTATTTGGCATTTTCTATTACAGCCTTACCGATATATCACACAGTTGCCGCAGATTTGTCGGCTGCACATCCATGACGCGAATCTCCCGTTCCACCACATCCCAAAGATGCTCTATTGGATTGATATATATTATATATATATATCCTTTGAGTACATGGCATAAGAAACTCTCATTTGTAGATTACAAAGCACCTAATTTATTTATTAACCAATTATTGTCATTTGTTCTCATGGCAGATGAGTTGAAACCAGAGGGTCTGTCAGTGTCTTATTCCCCTCTCCTCATTGAGTTAGATCATGTAGAGGTTAATAAATCTATTCATTGGTTTACAGATTTGCTACAAATCAGGCATTTTTCAGGCAACAAATATTTTCTGATTCGCTTTAGATGAAACTTTCAAACTGCTGGCTAACTACTGCTGTCATTAATACCAGATCCTAGAGATGGGGGTGGGAGAGTGAAAACTAAATATGAAAAAAATTAATGAAAAAAGATAGGAGCTTTAGAACTACAGGGGTAATATACCCATTTCAAGGACAATTAATTTCAAATTGATTCCATACGGACCACAACTAAAGAATTTTTAAAATTCAACAAAGCTTCTACAAATGAAATCTTAGATTATACGTTTCTCTCTACTTGTGTTTAATTTCTCATTTACTTCATTTCCTCCAAATGTTGGCTTCATCTCCATAGTTAACTCCTTCACGACCACCCATCGTAAATATACAGTGCCTGGTTGTGAAGTATGTAGAGAACTCACAGACCGAGCCCTCACCATATGCTGATGATCCTGTCTCGAATGTTGCGGCCTCGGCGGTACGTGATGCTGGGGGATGTTGCTAGATGCGGGGACAGATCGGGGTCCATCCTTAGAATATGCCAATGTTTGGTGAGGATGTCCTTTATTTGACCAGACGCTCCATCGAATGTGCCAATTAATCGAATTAGAGGGTCAGTCTCAGGTTTTGGTTTGGGTGTAAGAAGGGTGGTACGATCCAGGGATGCTGCTCTCTGGTACGCCTTCCGTAGTATGTAGTCAGGATACCCGCGTTGCTTGAAGCGTTCTCTCAAGTCTTTAGCTTGTTTGCGGAATTGCGGTTAGAGCAGTTCCTACATATTCGTAGATACTGTCCAAAAGGGATCCCCCTCTTAAGTGCCGGTGGGTGATGGGACTCCCATCTGAGCAGCGAGTTGGTAGCAGTGGGTTTCCGATAGACGGTGGTTTGCAATTCCCCACAGGAGGTTTTGGTTATCCTAACGTCTAGGAAGGGGAGGCAAGTGTGGTGTGTCTCAAAAGTGAACCTAAGTCCCACAGTGTTGATGTTCAGGTCGCGGACGAGTTCCGTAAAGGATTCTTTTGTGCCCTCCCATATGATAAAAATGTCCTCTATATATCTGGCCCACAATGAGGCCAGTTCGATGCTAGGGGGTCCTGAATCCTCATTAAAAATGCAATTATGTTCCCACCAGCCCAGGAACAGATTGGCGTAGCTGGGGGTGCAAGCACTCCCCATTGCCGTGCCCCTGAGCTGGTGGAACAACTTCTCATTGAAGGTGAAGTAGTTGTGCGTAAGTGTAAATTCAAGAAGGCGTAAGACGAAGTTGTTGTGGGCCGTGTATTGAGTGCCCCAGCCCTCTAGGTAAAACCTGGTGGCTTTGAGTCCTAGATCGTGGGGAATAGACGTGTAAAGGGCCTCCACGTCGATACTGGCGAGTAGGCTCTGTGGTGAAAGGTAAAGTCCGTCCAGTCTCCTCAGGAGGTCAGTTGTGTCCCGTGTGTAAGAGGGGAGTGTGGTGACGAAGGGGGCTAGTATTTGGTCAATGTGCGTGCCCAGATTGTTGCACAGAGACTGTAGACCAGAGACGATAGGTCTCCCTTTGAGGGGAGTCATGCCTTTGTGAACTTTCGGTAGCCCATAGAATGTGGCTACCTTAGGATGTTTGGGCATGAGGTAGTGGTATTCATCGCCGTTTCGGCATTTCGGCATTTTGTCATTTCTCCCCGTTTATCATAGGGTAAAGAGACCGAGCGGAGGGTAAGGTTCCAGTCGGGGTGGCAGTCGTTTAGGGCTGTGGCCCCGAGTTGAGGTATTTCCGGTATGGCACACCAGGTCCCGACACCATCCCGTTAGGGCTCGACAGGGACGTCCCACCCTACACACCCCATTGGGCGTACTACCTCAGCCCCTTTCTCTCCTTCCTTTGTCGGTTTCATATTGACACACTGATCTTTTGATCTTCCATATTTCTTGGACTTCTAGCTCATCAGCATAGCTTTATAAGTTGATTTCTATAATGAAGGGGACCGGGATAAAAAATATGAGAAGATTACCATAGTCACAATTGCCTGAATTTATGAGTAAATTCCCCTGGTTTATCATGTTTAAACTCTTCGGCGAGTAGTAATAGGAAATAAGTATTAATAACCACAAGATCTAAACCTTAAACTCTCCTATTATTACCATAAGATATTACAAGTTACAGCAACCATAGACACAATCTGAAGATCTAGGAGAGAAGGACCAACAAAGGGACACACAGTAGAGACCAAGGGAGCCGATTCTCAACACTTGGTTTGCATGAAGTTACTTCGTCAGGTGTACCTGACCATAAACTTAGATTTTTTTTTGTGTTTGTAATACATCTTTTCTATTTTGTTGCATCTAAAGACATTTTATTGCATATTTAGGGTTAATTACCATCTCATGTGATGAAGAAATCAATTAAGAATTATGAAAAAAAAAATCTGAATAAAATGTTAGTTCATTTTTAGAATATGTCTTGTCAATCTTAGTCGCCTATGGTGATGGTAAGCAGGGGCGTAACTAGGAGAGGAAGGGCCCCATAGCAGACTTCTAATGGGGCCCTTCTTCCTCCTCAAAAATTATGCATCTATGTATGCACACATTTTTATACTTTCACATTTATACACTCCTTTGCACACATTTCTGCATTGATTTATACGTTTACACACTTGTACAGATCTGCCCCAGTAGCTTCTGACCACATGGGGGAAGTAGACGGCAGGAAGTAGAAATGAGGGATTCCTCACCCTGTCATTCCGCTTTTGCCTCCCTCTTCCCCAACATTTCTTATCTGTGTGCTGTGATGTGTTACATACAAATTATCGTGTGCAATGTGCAGCAAAATATGTATATAATGGTGCACATCTTCCATTCTTTAGTGTGGCAGGTCAGATGCCAGGGCCCCCTGACGCTGCTGGCCCCATAGCAGCTGCTATGGCTGCTTCCCTTGTAATTACATCACTGATGGTGAGGGACATGAAGTGCATTGTGAGAAACTATTTTCACCTGAGACCCCATGCAACATATTTTTGGTTCCCCCAATTGATCATCAGAATTAGCATATGTTGTTTGGAGTGTTAAATTTTTAAAACAGGAAATGCACTTTTAACTAAGGAACCATGTGATGTGAAGCATAGTTGGGGGAATATGCCCACTGAGAGACAAGCTTAGGGGGGCAGCTATGAGAATCACCTGACTGCTTACTTGGAGTACATGTTGAGTTTTATGGTGTGAATATGGGCAGGGCGTTGCATGTTGATTTGTGAATATGGACACAGCCCAATTGAAGTTTCCTTAGCCTCATTCCAAACTTAAGAATCTATTAAACTTTACAGACTCAGCCCACTTACAACCACACCCCCTTAAAAAAGTATTGCTTTTGTCAGAACTTTTTCTAATATCTCATTATTCCTCTCTATTAATTTGGGCAACATATATTCTTCAGTGTAACATTTCCTCAAATGACATTTCAATATTTCATGACACCTTCATGTATGTAATGTATATGGAATTATTTGACTCCATTTTTGATACTGATAGTATATACCAAGTTCAGATCAGTAGCACCCAGACCCCACATCATTGAGATACTCCAGCACTCTCCTGGCAGTGAAACCTACACACAAGACAAGAAATGGGAGCAGAATGCTCCATCCACTCTATAGTGGTGGTGATGGGAAACTGCAGTTTAACTGAAGAAATGAATTGATTGATGAATTGATTAAATAAAAGTAATTGTTACATAAACGGTTCACACTTTCTTTCTTAAAGAGTAAGGTGTGCATCTAGTCTGGGATCCTACTCCAAAGATAATTCCAAAATAAAAGGCTATGCACCACTTCTTGCTGCTAATAAAAGTAAAGAAGCCACATAACCAAATTTTCAAATGTATTTTTCACTTAGAGTTTGTTAGCATTTCACAGTAATGTTTTGTGTCTATGAAGGATCTATCTATAATATTTATGGTTCCAGCACTGGCCAAAATAGTGTCCTTTTGGCATATATTCACAAGATAGACACATATAAATACATTCATGTAAATGGGCAACAAAAACATCAATAATCTCAGATACTCAAAAGTTGAAGGAACACAACAAGCAACAAGTTGGCTTTTCTTGTTTTCGAAGAACAACATAAATAACAAGGCAAACAACTTGCACTGTGGTCTTCCAATTTGCATGATACATTTGGTACATGAGCTGATACCAGGGTGGTGTTTCCGGTTGAGCAAAACCATAACAACTCTATAGGCAACAGAACTAGAAAAAAAAGACTATTGTAGAACATTCTGACATTTGACGTAAGGGATCAAACGCTGTCTAACACACAGCCCATGAATGGGATTCCCCTCCCCCCACTCCGGGGCTTGAGGAAACTCCACACATACACACACCATCTGCAATGTGAATACCTGGCATTTTTACAGTTTTTTACCCTCCTCATGAAAATAAATACATGAGGAATAAGCTAGAGCCCTGCCATACTCAACATAGCCCATCCCCCATTACCTCTTTAAGCAACAAATTATAAAAGATGCAGCACAGCAGAATTATCACAATATATTACCCAAACATTACTATGTCATGTGAGATATTCTCTGTACCGGCAACATACTCCTAAAGTCATCGAAAAGCGCTGGCCAGTATGTTGGTGCTATATATACCGTATGCAGGTTATTATTAATATAACACAAGCTGGCACTTCACATATAGCTTTATACTGAGCTCTGGTTATAGAAGTTGGGGGAGGGGAAGGGGATATAAACTCAACACAAATGAATGGGTAATCTCACTTACCTCATGCTAGATGTGGACTAAAAAGAGACAGCTTTGTAGTTCCGAAAAGCAGGCTGGATCAACTTCTTGCTGGAACAACACTCCTAGTCCATTGACTTTCCTTTCTTCCTATAAACTCTGCATGATAACTCTTCTCGCGTAGATCCTGGGGTCACAAACCAAAATATCAAAAAGTGTTGATCTTTTAAATCCACCAGAGTTTAAAACAAGCCAAAAAAAAATCCCCTATGAAAATAATTCTCAAAAATTCTCCAAAAGTCTCCAAAGACAGTAGAAAGTTTTGCCTTTATTAGAACTGTTGTATCAGGTTATTTGGTGGGTGAGTTGCTATTTTTTTTTTCTCTCGCTGTGGCTATGAGAATACACGGCTAACTAGTTCATTAGCAGAGTTAGTTAGTCTGTGTTTGTGTGTGAGTGAAGCTCCCACAGACACAGCAGCAGCAGCTAGAAGAGGGGGGGAAGAGAGAGAGGAGAGAGGGAGAGACTGGCAGGGGAAAAAAAGATCCACACACACATACAGAAACTGAGACACCGAGCCAGTGACCTCCTAGAGGAAAAAAAAACACCAATTGACCTGAAGTAGAGATAAAATAACAAGCGCCTTCCCATAAATATCCTTCCTTACACACACATATGATCAGGATTAAAGTATAGCCTATAATCGCCGCATGTTTACACAAAACACACCGTTTTAGGGCAAAAAACAAAGGTCTAAATACAAAAATCCATCTACTGTCACTTATTACTGCACTGATCAGTAATAAAATGAGGAGAGGTACAGTTTACAGGCATCGAATATTTTGGTAGTGTTCAGTTGGGGGAGGGGAATATGCCTACTGAATAGATCTGTAAGTAAGAATATATTTAGATCTTACTGTATATCTATTAATGACGATATTTATATTTTATTGCTTTAACTGTATAGCTACGTATGGATACATAGACCGTAGTGACATATATATGTATACATATTGCAAAAACATCATGAGCATTTATAGTATAAACATATACGATATATATGCGTGTAATTATATAGACATTATATACATATAACAGTAAACGTATATATATACAGTAAACGTATATATATATTTTTATATATATATATACGTTTATTGCATCATCATCATATATATACAGAACATTAAAAAATACTGAGATGATCTGAACGGCATAGCACACGGTGAGCCATGTGACTATAATATTCCATGTCTTTTTTTCAGATACACAAATAGGAAAATTGTTGGACTTACAGCATCTCCATAATTGTGATTCAGCAGAACGGGTTACACTAAAATTGTTAATCAATGACCCCCAAAAAAGTCTCATTTCTCAGCAGATTTTGTCTACGACCCTGGTCTGCTTCCTAACGGGTCAGCACGTTTTTCTTTGATCCTTACACATTACCGTGAAAGGAGAAAACAAATAAAAAGAAAAAAAAGAAAGGTAGGAAGAAGAAAGCCTTAAAAAGCAAAGCATGAGTACATGATGCAACATTGCCCTGATTACATGTGCTTCCCTTCCCCCATCGCCTGCTGGTGGGAGTGCTGTTTTTTTCGCCTGTAGGGTCACATTGTGGTTGATTGATTCTCCTTTCGCCTTGCTCAGTCATTCAGATTTGGAAAGTAAATAACAAGTTGACATCATTACAGCTCTCTGCATTACTGTGACACATTCCTCTACTACCACGCACCCTCTAATAGAAGCGCATCAAAACACCAATAGCAGCTGCTTGCCTTGTGATTTTAATTCCGCATTTCTTGGCTGTTGGATTTCTATTTCCCACTGTAAAAGCTTCAGGTTTTAGAATGTGTTCTTCATCACGTATCAAGGTTATTCCCTGTGTCTTACAATTGGATTGAGAAGTGAAATACATTTATGCTGCAGCTGTATAAGTTTTTGATAGGAACACTATAAAAACATGGATGTACAAGTCTGGGGACAGATAATCTGGCTTTATGGAAGGGGGGAGGTTGGGGTCAATAAACACTGTAGCTCACTACTTACCTGACATATGGAGATGAATAGAAATAGGACAACAGGTGTGGAGGCGTAATTATAGCCTATATGTGTAATTGGTAACCATCAACCCAGTAACAGTATGCACCTTTGTTGCAGTAGGGAACCTTCAGCCCACATGTAACATCAGTGTTACCCAGTGACAATAGGAGATCATCATGCAGCCCCATCCCTAAATGCAATGGCTGCCTAAATGTGGAGGCAGTCCTTCATGACCTCACATACATGGTTCATGGACTTGATCAAGAACATTTTATGGCAATAATCAGCAATAACAGTAATATTGGCAATTTCCACTTATGAGAATATAAGATCTTGTCAAGTGTATTGTGAATGAGCTGATGTTTCTCTCCATCTAAAATAAAACCATTGAAGTCCTTTAAATTACAGCTAACACTCATTTGATATCCCCTCAAAAGAAATTTCGAACAAATGCAATATATTATGAGCTACCACAAGTATGCAGACCAAAGACACTGTTGACTGGACACCATAGTACCAGTGGATCATCTAATACTGGACCTTAGAGATAAAGCAGAAGAAATGTAATTTGGAGTCTGAGGTCCAGAGCACTCTGGAAGATGTTTTCATCCAGGATATCTCGGCACTTGGCCACATTCATCTTTCCTTCAATTGCAACCAGTCGTCCATTCCCTGCAGCTGGATTAGAATTAAAGGGGTATTCTCATTTCGATAATTTAATGTTATTATCTGCATGATGAAAATGTATACATTTTTCCAATGTACTTTCTATATCATTTCTTCACAGTTTTGATGTTATTTTATAGGAAGTTTCTATATTTACTTTCAGTGGACAGAAATGGTCACACAAGGGCACTGCTCATTAGTATCACAGAGAGTAATCAGAGCTGTTAATAAAACAAACCATGCACCTGTGTGACCATGGTCAGATTTCTGTCCACAGGAAGTAAACATAGAAGCTTCCTATAGAAGAACAGCAAGCAGAGATCTAGAAAACCGTGAGGAATTGATACAGAAAGTATATTGGAAAATTGTATAACTTTTTATTATGCAAACAATAACATTTATTTTCTGAAGAGGGTTCTTTAACACCAATATGTTCCATATTCATCTCATCAGACAAGAGAATCTTATTTATCACAGTCTTGGAGTTTTTTTGCAAACTGTATGCTGGATTTCATATGTCATGCACTGAGGAGAGGCTTTCGTCAGCACACTCTACCATAAACCCCCAAATGGTGGGGGGCTGCAGTGATAGTTAACTTTGTTGAACTTTCTCCCATCTCCCTACTGAATCCCTGGAGTTCAGCCACAGTGATCTTGGGTTTCTTCTTTACCTCTCTCATCAAGGCTTTTCTCTCACAGTTGCTTAGTTTGGCTGGATGGTCTGGTCAAGAAATAGTTGTGGTGGCTCATACTTTATCCATTTAAAGATTATGGAGGCCACTGTGCTCTTAGTGCTTTAGTGCTGCTGAAATTCTTTTGTAACCAGACCAGATGTGTGCGTAGCTACAATTCTGTCTCTGAGCTCCTTGTGAAGTTCCTTATACCTCATAATTCCCATGTGCTCTGACGTACACTGTGAGCTGTGAGGTCTTACATAGACATGTGCGTGCCTTTTCTAATCAAGTCAAATCAGTTAAATTAAACAGAGCTGGACTCCAGTGAAGGAGTTTAACCATCTCAAGGAGAATCAGAATCCACATGTAATTTAAATACGAGTGTCACAGCAAAGGGTCTGACCACTGACCATGTGATATTTCAGTTTTTCTTGTTTAACTAATTTGTAAAAATATCTATTAACATTTTTTAAAGATGGGGTGCAGAAAATACATTAATGAGCAAAAGAAAGAACTTTATTGATCTTACTAATTGGCTGCAATGAAACAAAGAGTGAAAAATGTAAGGGAATGCAGATTGAGTTATTAATCCAGAGATCAAAAACCTATTCTATCTTGTTTATCCCTTGGTCATTCTCTGAGAAACTTAGAAATACCAAGAACCAAAAGGTGATTCAAATTTCCCTCTGCCACATTAGATTATTATAATATTTATAAAGTATTATAAAGAGCATATAACTGGATTGTGGGTGGGGGGTTTTCTGAGGGTTGGATGAGTCCAGTCCAGTTGTAAAATATCATATATCCAACAATATGGATAGACCCACACAGTTTGCCGTTTACATAGCATTTATCTCCTTAGGTGTTCCATGAAACGAGGGTGCACGTGTATTCAGAGGTTTGACAGATTAAATGTTAGTTGAATGAGCATCCCGTTATCTGAGCTGTATGGCTGACCTTAGATTTGACCTTATGCAGCTCATCCCTAGGCTAGAATGCGCATCAACAAGGTTACTGATCTCTGTAAGTCTACTCTAGACAGACTATTTCTCCTGTATTGGAGACTATTGTGTATCAACAGTTTAGTGAGAAGCATTTGTAAAGTGTTATGTAACCACATGGTGATACAAACTTTTCATCATAGTCCTTCTAAATCTTTAATGAGGTGAACATGTATTAGCAGTGGATAATAAATTTGCCTTTTATTGATGGAGTTGGAAACCAATAATTATTGATTGTACCAATCATAAAAAAAAAGTATTTATATTATCCCAGCTTCTTCTGCAGCTATTTATATATCTTAGCTACATAGATAAAATAAGACATTGCAGAATATTAATATTATAGGAGTGAGGGACCTCCCCCCAAGAGCTTATAATATATATACTATACAATATATATATTATTATGGATAGAATGTACATTATACCTAATTTTAAACAAAATTAAACCACCAAAAAAAACGACCTAAATTCTTACATAACCAACAATTAATCCTTCCCAAACTATATACACTCAGTAGGATCAATAGGGAGAGGCCAAGAAAAATTGGAATGCCCCAATGGAATAAAAAGTAGTCTAGAGATCTGCAGTACTTGCTTCTTCTTCTTCTTCATTATACTCATCAAATTGAAGTGTATTTAACAAAGGTCCAAATGATAGAAAAAGGGCCTTCCCAGTATGAAAAACTGGCTGCAATGTATTTGAATGTATCTGAAGGTGGGTAAATGACAAAGGGATGAAGAGAACCTCACTGACTAGAAGAGGCAGAGCCCAATAGCTGGTATCTGAGTGGGGCCCCCCTTCCCACTTAAACATACATATTTGTGTACTCACACATTTTTTGTGTACTCACACATGATACACTCATGCGCACACATATAGAGCATGTACACATATAGAGTTCCATATACACATACAGTGTAATACAGTATATACAGACAACATACACCGTGTAAAGATACAGCTCATACACATCATAGATACAGGATATATACATCACTTGTATATCGATCAACGGTGAAGCCTTGCTTGAGAATGCCTTGATAGAACAGGCGAAACACTGCATTAATATGGTGCAATAAAATATCTTTATCTTACCTAACAGAGTGCTGCTTCACCGTCGATTGATATTTCTCCTTGGGGTCGTTGTCAGACCTTTTGAGAAGACCTGCACCCGCCATTTCCACATACACAGTGCTGCCCCATATCTCTTGGACTGGCTCCATCACTTATATGTCATATGCATATAATGCTGTACAATGTGCATCAAAATATGTACACAATGGAGCACATCCTTCACTCTTTAGTGTGTCAGTTTGGATGACAGCCCCCTTACACTACAGGCCCCATAGTAGCTGCTTTGACTGTTAGCAGTAGTATGGCTACCACTGTAGTTAAACCCCTGGTTACTGAAATTTAAGAGAAGTCATTGTGTGCACCCTTTGGGGATTTTGGCTCTAAACAGACAAGCGCTCAGAAATTGGGACTTTCTACCCCTTACGCCATGTCAAGTTGGTGGGGTGAGCTGCTGAGTGGGCTGTGCCAAGGCACAAAGTGGGTGGAAAGCCCTGTGTCGGCAAATATACTATAGCCTCTGCCAGTTTCCGGCAAGGTTATTGTCCAATTCTACTCCAGACAGGGCAGAGCCTATTAGTATATCCACTGCAATGTGTGAAGAAGGGGGGGGGGGGGCATCATGGGCTGCTGCATTGTGCACCAGATTTTAGTTTATCCAAATGCTGTCTATTTGCAGTTTCTATACCTAACTACAAAATTTGTGTGGGTTTCCATTCCAAAAAGCCATTCTGGTTACTGTGAAACTAATTAGATATGGTGCTATATAATCAATACAAAGTATATAATAAACTTTTTTTGTGCATTAACACTTATAGTAACTGAACATAATTTAATGTATAAAATTGTTATATATTTTGGGATATAGAGGTGAAATTTAATAAATAAAAGAGCATTATTAGATCATATTTATACTTTCAGTGCATTGCATTTAATGTTCTATAATATGGGACCAAAATGTTACTTTTTTGTAAATTATTTATAGTCTGTGTCATGGCCACTAACCTATCTTATTTTTGTACGATTTTTCATCAATTTGCACTAATAATTCAGCTCTTGGTCTGTATGTGGCTTGTGTGTCAACATACTTGTTACAGTGTGACTACTTTATCGCATCACCTATTGTTTTCAATCCCCCCTGCCAGTTATCTGTTTTACTAATTGCTATGCCACAAGAGCTTCCCCAGCCTGTCATTACCTATTCACCCTTGTAACCTCTTCAACACATCTTTGAAGCCCATCCTCCCATTTGGTCCTTTGTCTAAATAGTGTTTGACTTATTACTTGAAAGGTCAATGGCAGGCCCTGAAGCCAGATAACTTTGCTGTGAATAATATAAGAGGTCGATGAGCAAGCACATGTTAGAGCTGACAGGTAGGAAAGGTTAAACATTTGTGCAAATTGTAAGAAGGAAAATCAAATAAGCCTGGTATTTTACAACAAGCATTACTGCCTATGATCCTTCCTTTTTTTTTTTTTTTTCCAAGCAGGTTTTCTGGCATTAGTGTTGAAAACCTACTTACAAATGACACAAAAAAAAACAAAGCCAAAGGGAATATGGTGAGCAATATACCTTTACTTTAACAGCTGTCCATCCAAATACAAAAATAAAATATACAGTTCAATTTTTCAATACAGTTCATCTTAGATTATATGCAACAATTCATGGTCTGAAAAGTTCCCTGTTCCAAGTCTATAAATTAACAAATACATTTACTCATCTATAAACACTACATTAGTCAAAGGCTTCCAATGAAAACAAAGGTATGTACAGGTTGAAATAGAACATTTGGATCTCTTTTCCATCTGTCCTCAGTGGAGATTCAGTCAGCTCCATACAAATTGTTGAAAAAAGTCATAATTCCAACAATGATTTCAGGATGCATGAATGATATAAGAATTTATTTGTAGCATTTAGAGATGAGCGAGCACTAAAATGCTCGAGTGCTCGTTACTTGAGTCGAACTTTTCCCGATGCTCGAGTGCTCGTATTGAATAACGAACCCCATTGAAGTCAATGGGAGACTCGAGCAATTTTTTCAAGGGGACCAAAGCTCTGCAATAAAATGTGTCATTTTATTGAGAAATAAGGAAGTCAGTCCTGTGTTTTTGTTGATGAAAGATCTGGCTCTGTCAGTTTAGATTTTTGTAAAACTGAAAATATAATTGAGCAGAAAAGCAAAAATGTAAATGTAGATGTGAACCAAGAGGAGAACTGTTGGGATACAGAGTGCACTGTGTAACATATTCTCCAGATGTAATGTAAGTCATCTCATCACACTCTGCTGCCTTCTTAGGTTCTATGGTTCCTTGTGCAGAAACCTTTATAGATGTTCCATATCGACAGTATGGTGCCAAAATAATACTGTCATACATTATTGCTATACATTCTATTGTATGGTTGTAGGAAGTGTATGGCAGTGAGCATCTCCAGGTCCACAGGTAATAGGCCCCTCTAAAATAATGATGGGACATCTGTCCAGCACAACAGCAGGCTGCACATCATAAAGGATAAGCAATAAGAAGGTTTATTTTAAGAGAAAGTTGGAGAGAGTTGGTTGCTATTTATCTGCAACACTGAAAATGTTGATAGGAGAGGCCAGCTGCTGTGCATTATTTCTATACATGTAGGCATGTATCGGGCATCCTTGGAAATATATTTTCTACAGCTAAGATTAGGTAAAGGCTTTCTGAATGAAGTGTTTCCAAGTGAATTTATCATAATCATTACCCATGTACAATTGCTTCATCCTCCGCTATCTCCCACACATATATTTTACTTGTTTATGCAAGATGAAAGCTTTTAAGCGATCCCCTCCCCCTTTCTCTGCACAGTTTCCGGCCTGTAGATTGCATTGTAAAGGAAAATTAGATTTCAAGGAGAAAAAAAGAACACATTTCTTGTATATATGATAACATTAAAGCTCACCATGTGCCATGTAGAGGAAAATATAATGAAAAGCACTATTATGATAGGATAGCAATATGATATGATAGAAACATCAGACCCAAGACCCTCAGAAATGTGTGAGAACAAAACTGTTCTAGTTTCTCAAGGCAACCAATCAGAGCATTAGAGATGAGTGAATCCAAACTCAGTTAAACCCAAACCTTACCCGACCCTGAACCCATAGTTAACACTCCTGATCGGTGCTGGAACCAACTGTTGGTGCTACTATGCTGCTAACAGCATTTAGATATTATCACCATGACATCGTCTGGGAGCATCCATCATCAGGAAACAATGGCGGCATTTAAAAAGTTGACACAAACGATCAATGCCAGCTTCAATTGTGGGTATTATTGGGGGTGGGATGGGGAGTATATATCCTTTTATAATTTGAATCCCCTAAAAGTGTGGCCAGTTTGGAACTTTAGGATGTGTTAAATTTTATAAACACCTAATTTTGAAAGTTATTAATTATTATTATTAAACCAATGTACTGTAAGGCGGCAATGAACAAGAAAGATAAGACATTTAAATTACTAAAACACAAAGGTAGCAATGAGGCATTACAGGATTATCAAGAGAAAAATAAATCCTATAAAAATTAGATAAAGGCACCATAAATAGAAACTGATAGAAATACTGCGAAGGAAAGTAAAAATAATGCCAATTATTTTACAAATATATTGTCAGGATTCAGAGTCAGTGGACCCTCTGGACCACTGCCGACACCTGGGACCGGAGTCTAAGTGGCACCTGGTCTTCACCAGAGCCGGGCACAAAGTGGGATGGTCTTACTGCGGCGGGGTACCACCAGGTCATTCCACAGGTGCGACTAGCCCCCAGTGGCAGCCAAGGTAGCAATGCAGGAGACAGTCCGAACCTGGGGTGACAGCGGGAGAACAGCGCAGTAAGGAACAGAAGGACTCACGTCAGGAACCTGGAGCTGGCACATGGAACAGGAATGGACTGGCACACGGGACAGGAACGCAGGAGCAGGATCACGGGAACACAGGAGGAGGAACTGGAACTCAGGATACACAGGAACACATAGGAACGCTGGAGACACAGGAGGGTTTTCTCTTCACAGGAATGGCTTGAAGATCTGGTGGGGAATGATGGGAGCCCCCAGATTAAATGTAGACCTGGAAGCGACCATCGCCAATCACATGTGCACTGACCCTCTTAATCTCAGAGTGACGTTGCATGCGCATCCTAGCAAGCAGGGCCTAGTCTGGACAGGAGCAGGAATGTAGAGAGGTAAGTCTGGGGGAGTGGGGCCAGCACCGCAGAGGGGTACGGGTGTACCCGCGATCTGCGACATGGATCGTTGGGTTTCCCGTGACATATATAAATTGTAAAAAACTACAAACAGAGCGTGTGGGCTCTCTGAGGAATAACTCATGATGGAGGGGGATTAGGAAAGGGCAAATATATTAAATGTTAAATGTTTTTACCGAATAAATGCGCGTGGGAAACGACATGATTCCTTAAATGGGTATTCTCACCTGGGCATTCACATTCAATTCCATTAATCTGCCAAATATATACATTTCTTCAATTAGATGTTGTTAAAAAAAATTTACCTGTGTGAAGATAATTTCTCATAAATGTAGTCATATGGTCCCTTAGAAACAAAACTGTGTCCTTGACTACGGCCACCTGCTGCATTGATTGTAGAAAGAAACAAAAAGTATTTGTAAATGAAATGTCCTGGAGTTACTGCAGTTCTCATAGCCGTCCTGTGGTAATGAACGCTGAAGCCAGGTGGTCATGCAGGACTCAATAGTGCATGTCTGGCCACTGCTGCCAAAATGTGAGATGGTCGCATCCGAGGAAGCTTTTTCGACACATGACTACATTTATGAGAAATTATCTTCACAGGGGAACATTTTTTTTAATAACACCCAATTGAAGAAATGTTTACATATGGCAGATTAATTAAATTAAATGTAAATGCCAAGATGGGAATACCCCTTTAAGAACAGATTCTGTTCCATGGTACTGGCAAATAGCAAATGTGGTGCCAAACAAAAGAAGGGTTGGAGCACGCTTGTGAAAAGCAGTTAAAGGAAACCTACCACTTAAAAGTGGTAGGTTTATACACATATACATGGCACCAGCTCAGGGTGAGCTGGTGCCGGAGCATATTTTTGCTAGGTGAACAAAGCCCCTATCGCAGAATTATAAGTTATATTAACTTAAAACTCGGCGCACCGGATTCTAAAGTGCTGGAGAGCTGGTGACATCACCGAGCTCTCCGGCACAAGCGCGCCTGCGCAACTTAGCACGGGGAAACAGGCTGTGCTAAGTTGCGCAGGTGCGCGTGTGCGAGTTTTAAGTTAATATAACTTATAATTCTGCGATAGGGGCTTTGTTCCCCTAACAAAAATATGCTCTGGCACCAGCTCACCCTTAGCTGTTGCCATGTATATCTGTGTAAACCTACCACTTTTAAGTGGTAGGTTTCCTATAAAACGTGCAGGTCAACGTGCAGCCAACCAGGCCGACATAAATCCTCCTAAAGAAATAGAAGTGAAGGGGAATCCTCCAAATTGTATTGTGCAATGAACATGCATTAAATACCAAAAATAAAACACTCACTGTTTGAGGGAAACGGCATGGCTGTGTCTCGCGATAACTCCACAAAACATCAACTAACAACCTGACTCAGCAGCAATGCATGCGCATTAGGGATTTTGACTCCATGCCGGCCACCTTATTCAAGGGAAAACGATCTCTGTTATTACTATAAGAAATACACATTTTTAAGCAAAGAACACTTTATTGGACATAAGGGTAGAACAGTCAGTATTAGATGGTCCGCTAGGTAAGCAGAAAGTTCCTATCACGTATATGCTACAAAGCCAATAGGCTAAGAGTTGTAAGAGTTGACAACACAAAGGGGCTCATTTACCAACGGCTCGTCGGGTTTCCAGAATTTTTCAGTTTTGCGCCAAATTTCACTGGGATTTTGGCGCACGCGATTGGATTTTGGCACAAAAACACGGAATTTAAAAAATGAAATGTGTCGCAAGATCAAGCACTTACATGCACCGAGAAGAAGCGGGTGAACTCCGGCGGACCTCAGCGTAGCACCCACACCTACCGGATATCGAGCAAACGACGTTAGTGAATCATGGCAGAACTCGAATCCACTTAGGACAACGCGCCGCGGGATCACGACAGGACCGGGTAAGTAAATGAGCCCCAAAGTGTCAAAGAGACCTAAGACACCAGGTCTCCTCCAGGATCGATACATATGTCATCAAAGACAATTGTTGTACTTTATTTAATGTAGTTTTGACACTATTTTTGGCTTATTATATTGAATATTATATGATGTCATAATGCACCACATGTGATGATGATTACCACACTTGTATAAATGTTTGGTGTGCACATGCATAGTTGCTTGATAATGCCTTCATAGAGAGGGCAAAACATTTTTTGTAATGGTTAAATAAATAATATTTTTTATGGACTTCTGCTTCATTACTATTTCTTTTGAAAGCAAATGTGCCAATATTCAAAAAAAGGGTCAAAAAGCAATCCTGGAAACTACAAACCTGTGAGTCTTATATCATTTGTTTGGAAAATATTTGAGGGGTGTTTAGAGGACTGACAGTATATGCAGATATGGTTTACGCATAGTATATATACATCATATTATTATATAAGTATATACAAACCCTATATGTACACAAGCATACAAAACTAACAAGCCATAAACATGTATACAGCATGAACACACATAACTACAGTATATTTATAGGATACACACACACACATCATATCACATACAGTATAAACACACATATAGGGCATATATGCATCACATACAGCATATATACATCCATACATTTATACATTCAGGGGCATAACTTGAGGGGGTGCAGAGGGTGCGATCACCACTGGGCCCGGGAGGTTTAGGGGGCTCATAAAGTGTCACTTTCCAATATGAAAAGACTAGTACTATAAAACATAAATTATAGTCAGGGGCCTGGCACAGACTTTGCACTGGGGCCTTCAGTTACGCCACTGCATACATTTATGCATTCATACACACAACTCATACACACACATGTATATACTTACTGTCAGGCACTTTTCTTACCCCAGGTGTGTCAGAGGCCACAGAGCTGACTTCATGCAGCATGGTAGCTGCATACCTCTTGGGGGAAGTAGATAGCAGGAAGTAGAGATTCCTAGTCCTGCCTTTCTGCTGTCCCTCCCCCAACATTACCTATCTGAGCTGTCTGCTCAGCCGTGCAGCTGTTGAAGATGTGCACCTTTATATAGATACAATGTGCAGCATAATATTTATACAAAGATGCATATCCTCCATTTATTATTGTGGCAGGTTGGATGCTGGTGCCACCTGACACTGCATGCCTCATAGCAGCTACTATGGCTACTCCCCCTGTAGTTATGCCTTGAAGGTTGTTTTGCTCCACCTCCACCAATTACAATTCATTGAATCCTTTAAAAGTTGCCACTATATGGGCTGTTGACATCACCAGGCAAACCCAGGAATGTGCCAGGACCCACAGCTAGCAAATAACAACAAGGCGACCCTGCTGACTGTAGATATTCTACTTAGCATAGTATCAGGGTTTTCATCCATGTGTGACCACGGCTTCCATTGTCACTGAAGAAGGGACAATACGCAAATACATAGGTAATAATAGTAATACTTAATCTAGGCAGACTTCACAAGTATAACTTCTATCACATTCAGCTAAAATTGTGTTTGCTTCTTACCTTCTCATTTTGCTTCCCAAATAATTTGCCTTGTGTGATGTTTAACATTTTACCTCAGAGCCATACAGATTTTAGATGGATTAGGTATTAGGTGATTGAAGAAAGGTTCAAGCCTAAAATTATAATGTCTTATCTTATTTTCTATTATTTCATACATACCCAAGGCAGACTCGGATTGTAAGAAAATGTGAAACAGCTTTCCCAAATTGAAACCACATTTTTCTTATCTTTCTTCAAAAGCAAAGCATGATTTACCGTGAGGAAACTGCGCAGAAAGAAATAGCTATGAACCAGTACTAGACATTTTTGGATGGCTCATACCAAAAAGCTCCAAGCACCTAAAGCCCCAAGCATTCACCCTGTGTGAACAAGCTCCTTACTATATGTGTCGCCTGACCTATGTCATCATGATTTCCTCAAGGTCAAATCTTTTCATGAAATTGACATATGTGCCCCTCCATTTTTCCAGAGTTGTAGCTCCCCGATGATGTTGTTGATATTCTGGCAGCATTTAAAGAGTTAACATCCATGATTGGTGCCAGATGGTTCAGGTCTGCTTATCACTATGGACGAATTGTTGAATTATATTGTCTAATTTGCATAGATATTGCGGTTCTGAGTTACATAGTTAGGACCAGACACTATGATTAGGTTCTGTAATTTTTTAGCCCACTGTCATACAGTGGAAGGATTCCCAAATATATCAGGCTACCTGGACATAAATCTGTGATGTTCCTGGGATCCATTGTCATTTTTTTATGATCTATATGTCATCAGTTTGTAAGTCATTACCAAGCTGTATGTGCACAAAAAGGGTCTGTTTATCATCTCTATGTTATTTATTTTTGCAGATCCAGAAAAATAGAAGGTTGGAAAATGTTGGTTGTCACAACCTCTTGAAAGGTGACATGATAATGCTACCTACAAACAGATCTGCAAATACCGTATATACTCGAGTATAAGCCGACCCGAGTATAAGCCGAGATCCCTAATTTTACCACCAAAACTGGGAAAACCTATTCACTCGAGTATAAGCCGAGGATGGGAAATGCATTGATCACAGCCCCCCCCCGTATATAGCCAGCAAGCCCCCAGTAGTATACAGCCAGCCAACCCTGCCCTCTGTAGTATACAGCCAGCCCAGCCTGCCCCCTGCAGTGTACAGCCAGCCCATTCTGCCCCCTGCAGTGTACAGCCAGCCCATTCTGCCCCCTGCAGTATACAGCCAGCCCATTCTGCCCCCTGAAGTATACAGCCAGCCCATTCTGCCCCCTGAAGTATACAGCCAGCCCATTCTGCCCCTGAAGTATACAGCCAGCCCAGCACTTAAAAAACAAAAAAAGCTTACATACTCACCCTCCGGCGGCCCTGATGTGCAGCGCTGCTCCCCCGATGTCATCGTGGCTCCAGTTCTGGCTTCCTCATGACTCCTCTTCTTTCTTCTGTAATAGATGGCAGGGGGCAGGCATGTTGTCTGCCAGCAGGCGCATAGTATGACGCAGCCGCTGCCAACGTCATACTATGCGTCTGCCGGCTGTGAGATAACATGGCCGCGTCCTGCCGCCTGTTACAGAAAAAAGAAGAGGAGCCGCGGGGAAGCCAGAAGTGGAGCCGCGATGACATTGGGGGAGCAGCGGTGCGCATCAGGGCTGCCGGAGGGTGAGTATGTAAACCTTTTTTTTTTAACTGTTTTTTTTTAAGTATTGACTCGTGTATAAGCTGAGTTGAGGTTTTCCAGCACATTTTTTGTATTTACGGTACATCAAACACAGATGGGACATAAATTTCACAGGTGTGTCATCGTCATTTTCCATATTCCAATAGCCTTCTAAGGGATGGCCTGAGCTGTGAACACGGGCAGGAATATAACCTGCTTTGAGTTTTCTACACATTCATAAACATGGGTCCATTAAGATGGATGTGTTAGTGGGTCTTCAGATTAAAAAACATATAGCACAAGACGTTTGTGTGCATGTAGCCCCGGGGCAGATACAAACACTATTTGAAAGATTAGAACCCAAAATTCAATACTTTTCAACAGATTAGGTCCACTGATTTTATGGATTCATTAAAAAGTAGAGCATGTCCAAGACAGAACCATTTTAACAGACCCTACATAGACTATAGTTTATGAGGATCTGTGAAAAATTATTGCCAAACTGATGGAAATCGGCCTTGAAAAAATTATGTTTTTAAGGGTGATTTGGCAACTTTTGTGTGCAAACTCAAACTCTCATGGAATGCAGTGCTATTTTCAGGGGCTACAGTGGTAGCAGCCATATGGGAAGTGGGAAACAAGTCTAGGGAACCAGGGTCTGCAGTGACCAGTTCCCTTCTTTGATTAAGAAATTCAGGTGCAAAGCATACAAACACATCAATGGGCTGACTCCAATCTCCTCCCTGGGAGATGAAGGGTTAATGTTGAGGAAAGATCTGGGCTAGCTATCCCTCCTTTTCTCAGAAGACTAGTATCCTGTTGACAGGCAAGGAGCCCAGGGTCTGAGGCAGAGTATCCTCGTTTCTTCTTCTGGTAGTACAGGTAGACTAGCAGTCTTCTCCTTCATGTTCTGTTCTCTAACTGTAAGACTACAGTAAGGACTGGGACTATTCTCCTTATATACTTTCTACCAGGAGAGAAGTGGTCACATTTTAGCACAAAAACAAACAATGACAAGGCGACTTACATTGAGTACCCATAATATTTAGGAATTTAAAGTGTAAACTATTTTCCAGACTGCACCCGTCATTCTAAAGGACAAGCTGTCTGGTAAACAAGTGTTTTTCTTCTGCAAAACAGCAGAATGCATAGAACAAAACACTACAAATAATGCCAGTTAACCCTTGCCAGATAACCCTTGATGTAAAATAAAGTAAGAACTACAGAGTTTGCATAGGGGAATATTCAAATGTCCACAAATGTCCAAAGTTTAACGCTCCACTGATATAGGGCACTACATGTGCACAGATTTCTATCCACTAGAAGTAAACATAGAAGCTTTCTATAGAAGGACGATTATTTCCTGAAACCCCTTTAAGGCCTCATGCACAAAAGCAGCTGCAAAACAGAGCTCTGTGTCACCTGTATGTAACCTGTATACCACCGTAAGTGGGCCATACCCTCAAAAAGTATGTTGTGCTGGAACCTACATAACCACAAACATGGGCAACATGGAGTGAACTACACCATATGTTGGCTGTGTTTTTGGGTTTCCATAGACTGCTATGGAAAGATTGGGGCTCATTTACTAAGGGTTCGAACACTGCACTTTCATCGGGTTTCCCGAATATTTCCGTTTTGTGCCGAATTGCCCCGGGATTTTGGAGCACGCGCCATGGTACAACCCGACGGATTCGGACAAACCGCGGAATTTAAAAAAGGATTTGTGTCGCAAGATCAAGCACTCACATGCACGAGGAAGAAGAAGGTGAACTCTGGCGGACCTCGGCGCAGCAGCGACACGTGCAGGCACTTGGACACATGATGTTAGTGAATCGCGGCGGACCCGAATCCTCGTCGGACGCGGGATCGCGACAAGACCGGGTAAGTAAATGTGCCCCATTTTGTTGCTAAATGTGTAAAAATGGGATATGTTATATTAAGGTCTCACAGTCAGTTCACGGTGCGGTGAGAAATACGGCTATCATATGCATAGCAACATTTCCCATTAAAATCAATGCGGGGGGGGGGGGGGGGGAGGCCTTCAGTTTAGGGAAAAATGTCTTCAGGTTAGGGTAAAATATAAAAGATTCTGCTCTTTTTCTAAGGTGCTCATCCAGCTGCCATAGAATTCCATTTGGTCTTGTGAATGAGGCCTAACTGTAGTTGGTTGATTTAAAACATTTGGAATTTTATTTTTTGAAACAATATTAAAAATGGCGATTCAATGCAGAAATTGAAAGAGGTGACAAATTTAAACACAAAGTACTTTCCAAAGTTTGACTTACAAACTTACAATGTAACAATTACACAGCTTTTATCTGTATTAAATTAGAAAACAAACATAATATTAGCAATCCGATTGTAGACTATATTTGTCTTGGTGCTAAAACAACTTTGTAGTTTACAAGCTGCTAGATTAGTAGAGGAAGCCAGCGAAAGATAATGAAGTCATAGAGAGCATTAAAATTTTAAAATATAATAGCATTATGCCAGAGACATAAAACAACTAAGTGTTACGTTTCTTTCAGTGCACATAGATCCATGTATGTCCCTAACAGTCTATAAGAGATTAGGCCTGAGGTTACATACATTTGTTATGACACTTGTGATAAAATGATTGAACAACAACTGGCATATTGGTATCTGGGTGATTAGCACTATTGCTCGTCAGCAATGGGGTCAAATCCAACAATGAGCAACATCTATGTGGAGTTTGATCATTCTGCCTGTGTTTGCCCAGGATTCCTCGTGGTATCCAGTATCCTCCCACACTATAATCACATACAAATAGGCAATAATTAATACCATTGCAAATAACAGAGGCTGTTCATGGTCCACAGGAAACATCTAATCCACTTATAATAAGCAACAAACATCCATGTTCCCTTTTTATAAACACAGATTACTTCATAGACTTTCTTGTTTATTTATTATTTATTTTTTTATTATTTCTTGTTTCAGAATCAAGAAGGTTCTTTCCTTGTTTGGTACTATAAAAAGCTCTTTCTCGTTTATATTTAAAGTGTATTCAGTTGATATCTCGAAAGAGTAACTATTTTATAATGTAAATTCAGTGAGTCAAAAACCTCCAAAAATAAGAAATGATGTTTATATGCAAGGGTATATAAAAATTGGTGTGAAAAGGAATCTGTAGTGGTGTATTGGTCTCAATGTCTTCAGAACATTTTGTTATGTCCACGAGGATGTGGCAGGGATGTCCCCTTTCCCCACCACTGTTTGCAGTCTTTTATAATCCGCTCACTATTGATCATTATGCTTAAAGGGGTATTCCAGGAATCAGCATAATTCATAAACAAATGGGTCCTTAAAATATAAGCTTATTTGTAATTAGCTGTTATTTAAAATTTTGCTCCCGTTAGCAGAAAAATGCTGATGACATACATAGTAATGGAGAATTAAAATGTAACTGGCCCTTTAATCAGTCCGTTAATTTCCTCCGCGCGGTCCATTGTGCAGCGGACACAGGACAGAAGATGGTCACATGATCAGACATTCATATTCCCGGAATACCGTATATACTCGTGTATAAGCCGAGTTTTTCAGCACAAAAAATGTGCTGAAAAACCTCGCATCGGCTTATACACGAGTCAATGATAAAAAAAAATAAATTAATACTCACCCTCCGGTGTCCCCGATGTTCCTCGCGGCTCCCGATCCCTGTCGCGGCTCCCGGCGGCTCCCCGTGTCTTCTCTTCTGTCTTCTCGCACACTGTGATGCGACGCTGTTACCACGGATGACGTCATCAGCGGCGACAGCGCTGCATCACAGTGTGCGATGGCCGGCGCGATCTCCCAGCCAGAGAAGAGTGAAGAAGCCGCTGGGAGCTGCAATGGGGATCGGAAGCTGCCGGGAGCTTTTATTTCTTTATCTATATACTAATAGGGGCTGCTGTATACTACTGAGGGCAGACTGTATACTGATGGGGGCAGGCTGAATACTACTGGGGACTCAGCTGTATACTCTGGGAGCAGCTCGTATACTACTGGGAGCAGCTGTTATCCTACGGGGGCAGCTGTATACTACTGGGGGCAAGCTGTATACACATGGGGCAAGCTTGAATCTACTTAAGCGTAGGGAACGAATACGAGCTGGGACGGCTAGTACATACTTCGGGTGCAGGCTGTCTACTACTGGGTGGCAGGCTGTCATACTATCTGGACGGCAATCTGTATTCTCGGTAGCTGTTGGGGGCAAGCTTATTCCTACCGGCTGGGACAGGCGGTATACTGCAAGGGGACAAGCTGTATACTACTGGGGCAGGCTGTATACTACTGGGGGGCAGGCTGTATACTACTGGGGGCAAGCTGTATACTACTGGGGGCTGGCTGTATACTACATGGGTGCTGGTTGGATGAATACTACATGGGGGCTGGCTGTATACTACACCCTCGGCTTATACTCGAGTCAATAGGTTTTCCCAGTTTTCGGTGGTAAAATTAGGGGTCTCGGCTTATACTCGGGTCGGCTTATACTCGAGTATATACGGTACCTCTTTAACTATAAGAACTATAGTTCTTGTGCTCTATATGTATCTCGGATTTTTCTTACAACAAGGCGCAAAATGCACCAAAAGTCGGGGAACATTCCCCAGCAGGGGGCTGGAGTGAGTTTGCTACTCTTTTGTGACTTTTTAAGTCATGAATCTGGCTTTGCACAGCATTTCACTAGCAGTAGTTCTGTTTTTATGCCAGTATAGTAAATTGGTGGCAATAATCATGTCTGACTTTTGAGCAATCACAAATACCCTCTATGTGACTTTTATACGCCAAAAAACTCAGCAAAACCAATGATAATCTCCCCTACTTAGCATGCCTAAAATAATCACATGGACAAGGATTGTCCTTGTCTGACAACACTGTAATTTTAGCTCCCTCAAAGTTTTCTGGTCACTGAGCCTCTTGCTTTCTGCAGTTTTTGCAGAGATTCTCTAGGATAATGATTCTGATGACATTGTTGTGTTCATGAATATATTTGACCCTTGAAAACCACTTTAACAATTTTTTAAAAAAGTGTATTGAAACTTATCCCCATTTGTTTTGGAAGAAATCCGTAGGTAATGCAATCTTCAAATATTCAATTCTGCTTCAGATTTCCATTATTGATATCAACTTATTGGATATTACAGTGCTTACATTAAATGGTAGAACATACCTATAACATACATACTGTAGACCAGTGATGGCGAACCTTTAAGAGACCGAGTGCCCAAACTGCAAACCAAAGGCGACGTTTCTATTAAAAGGTGCCAACACAGCAATTTAACCAATAGCGCCACTACCCCTATACAAGAGACAAATAACACTGTGACATCATGACGCCACCATTACAACCACATAAATAGCATAATTTCTGGTATAAAGATCACTATAGAAAGGCCAACATTACCAATAATACACTATACTAGAAGCTAATATGTGATGATTAACTGATTAGCCCATCAGTGTGGAATATTACCGCCATCATACTGATTATATTACCCCATACAGTGACAGCAGTCCTGAGTAGAGGCAGGTACTGGGGACTATAGTTAGTCTGCTTATGGACCAATATTGCCATCTAACCCCTTTTTTGGTTTTTGCATTTATATTTTTTACTCCCAATTCAAAATGTAACTTTTTTTTCCATGTAAAGAGCTTTGTGAGGGTTTTGTTTTCTGCATAATGCAGTGAAATGGTGCCATTTTTTTGTGCCATTTTCTTGTGGGCTTGGATTTTACTGCTTTCACTGTCACCACAATGAATATATTCTTTAGGTGGGTGCGATCACGGGGAAACTAATTTATAAAGGTTTTATAATAGTTTCATACATTTTACAAAAATGAAACCACCTGCACAAAAAAAAAAAAATTATTTTGCCATTTTTGGCGCTAACTTTTCATACTTCAGTGTATGGAGCTGTGTGTAGTGTAAGTATTTCCGAGATGACCTGATGTTTTTAATGCTACCATTTTGAGGACCGTACAGACTTTTGATCAGTTTTTATTACATGCTGCAAATGGCTAAAGTGGCATTTTGATCCAGTTTGGCAGGGAGGTGGTGAAAGGTGTGGGCCACATGTGGATTTGGGATCACACGTATGACGCTGTCTGTGGCCACATACAGACTTGCCTCATCACATGCACCGTACGCCAGTGATGCAGCATAGCACCCGGCCACATTGTGCATGCGCTGCGCTGCAGTGGAGCTATGCTGGCTTCATTGCCCGCCTGATGCAAGGATGAGCGCTTCAGACACAGACCAGTATATATGTGGCAACAGACAGCTGTCAACAGGGGGATTTGGGACACTAAATCACAGTTACCTATAGTTGGTTTAGTGTCCCAAAGCCACCTGACAGGCATTTGCAGCTCTAACACTGAACTGCTGATGTGCAAACCACACACAGCAGCCCAGCAGCTCCTGACCTCTTTACATCTTCTGATGCTGCAGGTTCCTTCTGTGGACTCTCACTCCTCGTACGTGCTGTATTGTCTTCCCGGGCGAAGAGGAGGAGGGGCGGGCACTGATCGGCTGCTACTGTCTCACTAAGAATCACTAGTGAGAGCAGAGCCGATCAGCTTCAGGATGCAGTGGCTGCCGGAGCTCGACTTTGATAAGAATGGGGAGATGGTGGCATGCTGCAGAGAGGGTCTGCGTCCCTCTCTGGCACGCGTGCCATAGGTTCGCCACCACTGCTGTAGACCGATCACATACTGGAGTGGATGTACATCTCATCCAGATTGCTCAGATAGGTGAGATGAGAAAATCTATGTTTTGTTTATCTTCTGCATTTAAATGCGTCTGTTGGAGTGAATAAAACTGAACACTTGGACTAACAAGATTGGAGTGGTGTGGAAATGGTGAGGTGTATGGACACCACAATATGGGATACCTATAAAAGATGTCATAGCTAATCATAGCATATATAAAATAATGATTCCAAGAGGTTAAAAATGCAATCATAAAAAAAAACTTCCGAATCTTAATTTTTCCCCATTTTGCCACAACTCAAAAATGGGAAATTAGAAGATGGTATTTATAAAAACGTCAGCCTCCAGCAAATAATGGCACACTATCCTGCTCTGTACACAAAAAGTATGAAAAAGTTATATTTTATATAAAACTAATTAAATGATAAAGTTATCTCTGTGATGACACTGATCTAAGAATAAAGGAGAAGTGACATTTAGATTGCACAGCGAAAGACATAAATACAGGTCTGTAAGTAAATGGCACAATTAAGTTTTTTGTAGTACATCATATGGATTTTTTTTTTTCAGCTTTCTGTTATATAGCATAGATCAATAAATATTAACAATGCAAGGGAATGTTATACAGTTTCCATTCTGCAGGCTGCAAATGATTCTCTTATCAGCTAAGTATGTTCACATGATCCGTTAGATGTGCCAGTGCTGCTCCAGTCAGTGTAGCCTTGCTCATAGGTCAGGCTGGTTTGCGAGGGTTCCTCAGGGCTGAAGGTATTAAAATGCACGCTACATCTTCTAGACTAATTACTTATAGAAGTCACTCACCCATTCCAGAGATTATTCAGTCACAACCAACCGGAAAGGAGATTAAATACTGTAATCCTGTTTCCATTTTATCCGTGATGCCACCAGCATTAGGTAAATACCTGGACAAAGTGATATTCAAGGATATTGTCTTGGAATGGAAAGTGAATCTATGTTTTGTATTAGTCGAGATTATTGCTAATTTCCTTTCAGTATTTACAGTTATTAAAGCAACCTCATTATCTATTCTCTCATATGTTCACGTATCGCACAAAATAGTTGAATAAGTTTCAAGAGTGGTTGCATATTCTGCAGTTTTTTATACTTAAAGATTTTATGCCCCAAATTGCGTTTACAGACATGAGCTTGACAACATCTTCTTAGGAGCATTTCCTCCACAGCGTTATCAGGTGGAGAGAAGGACTTTAAAAGATCTGCTTTTATTCCGCTGACCCCAATGTTAACACTTCAGAACAAAGAAGGCTGTATCAGAATGCTACCTTCCAGAGGTTCCTTGAGCAGTGTGTGTGGTTGGGGGGAGAATTTGTTCACCTAGAAAACACACAAAGGGAAATCATATTTTCAAAACTGGATTTTACTCATGATTATGAGTCTTTTGTTGCAGGAGAGGGTAGAAGTATTTGGGTGCACCTATAGCCTGAGTTTCAAGAACCTAGATGGGTGGGAAACCCCTAATTTTAATCCGCTCACCCCAAGTTTGGTGGGGTATGACGTACACCGGCGGTGGACACAATAGTCTGTGAACCGCCGGCGTGCACAGGCTGTCAATGTCGGCCGACTGCTTTCAAGTATCGGAGCTGCGGAAGAGCGTCGAAAGGTGAGTACATGGTTTTTTAATTTCTATGTACTGGTGGGGAGGACTGGCTGGCTGTATAGGGGTGGGGTGGCTGTATACAGGGGGGGATGTGGCGGTGTAACAGGAGGCTGAATACGCAGAATGCTGGCTGAGTACAGGGTGGGCTAGCTGTATACCATGGGGGGCAGTTCAGCAGTCACCACTCAGCCATTACACTGATCGTACCTGTGTGTGTGCAAAACCTGAGCAGAGGGTGAGCTGGGGTTATATAGCCTGACCTCATTACTGCCAGGTGATGCAGAGCTGAAGCATGTTTGTATTCTTACTTTGGTTTCTTTGTGTATATTGTTAAACTCCCTTTATTTTATATTGTGTATTATACTGCATTGTGGTGTTATGATATTAAGTAGAAATGTATCTTTGTGTGATGTTGTTAAAGGTGCACCCAGGGGGATCCCTTTAAGACTCAAGGGAAATAGTTGGGTATTTAATGACACCTGTGTGTACATGGATTGTCTCTAGGTCAGAGTGTCTGATCTGACCACAGGGAGCTGCTTGTTCCAAGGTAGCTGCAACCTGACCCCTGATTATCTGCATTTTTGTTCTGTACATTTATTTTTGTGCAGATAAATGCAGCCTTTTCTTTGGACCTGTAGCTGAGTAAAGATTTCTTTCTTTCAGAAGACCCCACATCTCAACAGGCTGGCTGGCTGTTACTGGGGGCTGGCTAGCTATGTTAGGGGGCTGGTATATAGTGGGGAAGGATATGCTGGCTATTCTGGGGGCTGGCTATATACTGGGGGATGTCTGGCTATATATAGGGTTTTGCTAATACTGGGTGGAAAGGCTGCTATGTACTGGGCTGGCTGTATACTAGGGAGGGGAATGCTGGTCTATACTGGGGGCTAGCTGGCTTCTCTAGGGGGGCTGGCTATATACTGGGCTGGCTGGCTAATACTGGGGCGGGCTGCTGGCTGTTACTGGGGTGGGCTGTCTTTCTGTCTACTGGGTTTTCTGGTCACTGAGCCTCTTGCTTTCTGCAGTTTTTGCAGAGATTCTCTAGGATAATGATTCTGATGACATTGTTGTGTCATGAATATAATTGCCCTTGAAAACCACTTTAACAATTTTTTAAAAAGTGTATTGAAACTTTATCCCCATTTGTTTTGGAAGAAATCCGTAGGTAATACAATCTTCAATATTTCAATTCTGCTTCAGATTTCCATTATTGATATCACTTATTGGAATATACAGTGTACATTAAATGGTAGAACATACCTATAACATACATACTGTAGACCAGTGATGGCGAACCTTTAAGAGACCGAGTGCCCAAACTGCAAACCAAAGGCGACGTTTCTATTACAAGGTGCCAACACAGCAATTTAACCAATAGCGCCACATACCCCTATACAAGAGACAAATAACACTGTGAATCATGACGCCACCATTACAACCACATAAATAGCATAATTTCGGTTATAAAGATCACTATAGAAAGGCCAACCATTACCAATAATACACTATACTAGAAGCTAATATAGTGATGATTAACTGGATTAGCCCATCAGTGTGGAATATTACCGCCATCATACTGATTATATTACCCCATACAGTGACAGCAGTCCTGAGTAGAGGCAGGTACTGGGGGACTATAGTTAGTCTGCTTATGGACCAATATTGCCATCTAACCCCTTTTTTGTTTTTGCATTTATATTTTTTACTCCCAAATTCAAAAATGTAACTTATTTTTTCCATGTAAAGAGCTTTGTGAGGGTTTGTTTTCTGCATAATGCAGTGAAAATGGTGCCATTTTTTTGTGCCATTTTCTTGTGGGCTTGGATTTTACTGCTTTCACTGTTTCACCACAATGAATATATTCTTTAGGTGGGTGCGATCACGGGGAAAACTAATTTATAAAGGTTTTATAATATTTCATACATTTTACAAAAATGAAACACCTGCACAAAAAAAAAAAAAATTATTTTGCCATTTTTGGCGCTAACTTTTCATACTTCAGTGTATGGAGCTGTGTGTAGTGTAATATTTCGAGATGACCTGATTGTTTTTAATGCTACCATTTGAGGACCGTACAGACTTTTGATCAGTTTTTATTACATGCTGCAAAATGGCTAAAAGTGGCATTTTGATCCAGTTTGGCAGGGAGGTGGTGAAAGGTGTGGGCACATGTGGATTTGGGATCACACGTATGACGCTGTCTGTGGCCACATACAGACTTGCCTCATCAATGCACCGTACGGCCAGTGATGCAGCATAGCACCGGCCACATTGTGCATGCGCTGCGCTGCAGTGGAGCTATGCTGGCTTCATTGCCCGCCTGATGCAAGTGATGAGCGTTCAGACACAGACCAGTATATATGTGGCAACAGACAGCTGTCCACAGGGGATTTGGGACACTAAATCACAGTTACCTATAGTTGGTTTAGTGTCCCAAAGCCACCTGACAGGCATTTGCAGCTCTAACACTGAACTGCTGATGTGCAAACCACACACAGCAGCCCAGCAGCTCCTGAACCTCTTATATCATCTTCTGATGCTGCAGGTTCCTTCTGTGGACTCTCACTCCTCGTACGTGCTGTACTTGTCTTCCCGGGCTGAAGAGGAGGAGGGGCGGGCACTGATCGGCTGCTACTGTCTCACTAAGGACATCACTAGGGGAGCAGAGCCGATCAGCTTCAGGATGCAGTGGCTGCCGGAGCTCGACTTTGATAAGAATGGGGAGATGGGTGGCATGGCTGCAGAGAGGGTCTGCGTGCCCTCTCTGGCACGCGTGCCATAGGTTCGCCACCCTGCTGTAGGACGATCACATACTGGAGTGGATGTACATCTCATCCAGATTGCTCAGATAGGTGAGATGAGAAAATCTATGTTTTGTTTATCTTCTGCATTTAAATGCGTCTGTTGGAGTGAATAAAACTGAACACTTGGACTGACAAGATTGGAGTGGTGTGGAAATGGTGAGGTGTATGGACACCACAATATGGGATACCTATGCAAGATGTCATAGCATAATCATAGCATAATGTAAAATAATGATTCCAAGAGGTTAAAAATGCAATCATAAAAAAAAACTTCCGAATCTTAATTTTTCCCCATTTTGCCACACTCAAAAATGGGAAATTAGAAGATGGTATTTATAAAAACGTCAGCCCATCCAGCAAATAATGGCACACTATCCTGCTCTGTACACAACAAAGTATGAAAAAGTTATATATTTTATATAAACTAATTAAAATGATAAAGTTATCTCTGTGATGACACTGATCTAAGAATAAAGGAGAAGTGACATTTAGATTGCACAGCGAAAGACATAAATACGAGGTCTGTAAGTAAATGGCACAATTAAGTTTCTGTTATACAGCATAGATCAATAAATATTAACAATGCAAGGGAATGTTATACAGTTTCCATTCTGCAGGCTGCAAATGATTCTCTTATCAGCTAAGTATGTTCACATGATCCGTTAGATGTGCCAGTGCTGCTCCAGTCAGCGTAGCCTTGCTCATAGGTCAGGCTGGTTTGCGAGGGTTCCTCTGGGCTGAAGGTATTAAAATGCACGCTACATCTTCTAGACTAATTACTTATAGAAGTCACTCACCCATTCCAGAGATTATTCAGTCACAACCAACCGGAAAGGAGATTAAATACTGTAATCCTGTTTCCATTTTATCCGTGATGCCACCAGCATTAGGTAAATACCTGGACATAGTGATATTCAAGGATATTGTCTTGGAAAGGAAAGTGAATCTATGTTTTGTATTAGTCGAGATTATTGCTAATTTCCTTTATTTCCTGCTATTTACAGTTATTAAAGCAACCTCATTATCTATTCTCTCATATGTTCACGTATCGCACAAAATAGTTGAGGGAATAAGTTTCAAGAGTGTGTTGCATATTCTGCAGGTTTTTTTATACTTAAAGATTTTTATGCCCCACCAAATTGCGTTTACAGACATGAGCTTGACAACATCTTCTTAGGAGCCATTTCCTCCACAGCGTTATCAGGTGGAGAGAAGGACTTTAAATAGATCTGCTTTTATTCAGCTGACACCAATGTTAACACTTCAGAAACAAAGAAGGCTGTATCAGAATGCATACCTTCCAGAGGTTCCTTGAGCAGTGTGTGTGTATTGGGGGGAGAATTTGTTCACCTAGAAAACACACAAAGGGAAATCATATTTTCCAAAACTTGGATATTACTCATGATTATGAGTCTTTTGTTGCAGGAGAGGGTAGAAGTATTTGGGTGCACCTATAGCCTGAGTTTCAAGAACCTAGATGGGTGGGAAACCCCTAATTTTAATCCGCTCACCCCAAGTTTGGTGGGGTATGACGTCACACCGGCGGTGGACACAATAGTCTGTGAACCGCCGGCGTGCACAGGCTGTCAATGTCGGCCGGACTGCTTCAAGTATCGGAGCTGCGGAAGAGCGTCGAAAGGTGAGTACATGGTTTTTTAATTTCTATGTACTGGGGTGGAGGACTGGCTGGCTGTATACAGGGGTGGGGTTGGCTGTATACAGGGGAGGGACTGACTGGCTGTATTCAGGGGGTGGCTGGCTGTATACAGGAGGCTGAATACGCAGGAATGCTGGCTGAGTACAGGGTGGGCTAGCTGTATACATGGGGGGCTGGCTAGCTGGCTGTATACAGGGAGGGTTGGCTATATACTGGGAGGGCTGGCTGGATATATTGGGGGGGCTGGCTGGCTATATATTGGGGGGGCTGACTGGCTATATACTGGGGAGGGGCTGTGTTGAGGGGTGAATGGTGGACTGTTTTATCTGTCTGTGTGTTTGTACCTTTTCTTCTTTTTGTCCTCCTGCTGGCCAGCAAACCTTTGTCTCTGACTACTATTGTTTCAACAGACAAACCAGTTCAGCAGTCACCACTCAGCATTACCTGATCTTACCTGTGTGTGTGCAAAACCTGAGCAGAGGGTGAGCTGGGGTTATATAGCCTGTACCTCATTACTGCCAGGTGATGCAGAGCTGAAGCCATGTTTGCATTTCTTACTTTGGTTTCTTTGTGTATATTGTAAACTCCCCTTTATTTTTATATTGTGTATTATACTGCATTGTGGTGTTATGTATATTAAGTAAGAAATGTATCTTTGTGTGATGTTTGTTAAAGGTGCAACCCAGGGGACTCAAGGGAAATAGTTGGGTATTTAAAGACACCTGTGTGTACATGGATTGTCTCTAGGTCAGAGTGTCTGATCTGACCACAGGGGAGCTGCTTGTTCCAAAGTAGCTGCAACCTGACCCCTGAATTATCTGCATTTTTGTTTTGTACATTTTATTTTTGTGCAGATAAATGCAAGCCTTTTCTTTGGACCTGTAGCCTGAGTAAAGATTTCTTTCTTTCAGAAGACCCCACATCTCAACAGGCTGGCTGGCTGTATTCTGGGGGAGCTGGCTAGCTATGTATAGGGGGGCTGGCTATATAGTGGGGAAGGATATGCTGGCTATATACTGGGGGGCTGGCTATATACTGGGGGATGTCTGGCTATATATAGAGGGTTTTGCTATATACTGGGTGGAAAGGCTGGCTATGTACTGGGCTGGCTGTATACTAGGGAGGGGAATGCTGGCTATATACTGGGGGGGCTAGCTGGCTATATATAGGGGGGCTGGCTATATACTGGGCTGGCTGGCTATATACTGGGGCGGGCTGCATGGCTGTATACTGGGGTGGGCTGGATGGCTGTATACTGGGGGGCTGTTTGGCTGTATACTGGGGGGACTGGCTGGCTGTATACTGGGGGTAGGCTATATAGAGGGGAGCTGGTTGTATACTGGGGGAGCTGTCTGGCTTTAGATAGGGGGGACTGTCTGGCTATAAACAGGGAAGTCAGGCTGTCTGTATACTGGGGAGGGGCTGGCTGTATACTAGGGGACTGGCTGGCTATATACTTGGGGGACTGGCTGGCTGTATACTTGGGGGACTGGCTGGCTATATACTTGGGGCACTGGCTGAATATATACTTGGGGGGCTGGCTATATAATGGGGGGACTGCCATATTGTACAGCTCTCGCAGAATAATATAATTTAAAATATGCTGTGCTTATGGCTCTCTCAGCCAAAAAGGTTCCTAACCCCTGCTCTATATTCTTGTTAATAACTTTACTTTCTGAAGATTGTAGACTTGTCATATGAATCAGCAACAAGTATTGTATAACTAAACAGTAAGAACAGAAGCACTGGCAAACAGCAAAAAGTACAAAAGTTTATTTGAAGTTTATTTTATGACGGTTATAATCACATACCAATTGTGCACATCTACGAAAGAGGGGAAGTCCAGCACTCAACTTGATTTCTGTAACATGTATCCCTTACTGCTAGAACATTTTATATTTACTATACAGAAGGCATAATGGACTTTTTAAGCAGCAGCAGGTGGTACTCCTTTCCTGGCATAGACACCTATCCCTCTTGAATATAGATATATAAAACAATTTGTGCTATTTGTACGCCTTCAACCTGCTATCCCAGATCTTATCCAACGTGACCAGGTGGGATTTGTGCCAGGGCCAGAGACAATACAGGAAGACTGTCATCCTGAGTGCACGAAGCATCTGGATACCAACTATGCCTCTCACAGTTGACCCTGAGAAGACTTTCAAAAGGGTGAAGAGGGAATTCCTGAAGGAAGTTCTCTGGAATATAAGTCTAGGTCCGAAGATGATGCAAAGTATAATAGCATTATATCGGGATACTACTGCACTGTTGTGACCATGATTTCGTATTTGACTCTGATCCTGTTCCGCCTGCCATGACCTGTGGTCCGTTCCTGACCCTGATTCCGTACTGTACATCCTGACATCCTGCCTGTCCCCGACTATGATCCTGCCTAACGTCTGTTTACCTCTTCTTAACTGCCACTGATGTCACAGTGGAACGACAAGGTGGTACCTCACTGTAGCAAGTCCAACCCGCTTTGCGACGTGCTCTGGTGAAAACCAGGTGCCACTTAAATTCCGGTCCCAGGTGTCGGCTTACGTCATTGTCTGCGGTAGTCCAGTGGGTCCACTACCCCTAGAGCATGACAGTGTCTAAAACAGCTGATGTTAGGGAATTCAAGGTTCAATGTTAGGTCTGAAATGCTCAATCCTGTCGGATGCTCCTGGCTGCTAATTAATCACGCCTCATGTGTGACCCATGATGGGAGAGGGAGGTGCTAGATTTTCTTTAATATTTAAGCCATATGTCTCGTATGTAGCTGCAATGTGTTTCTTATTAACTCATTAATGCATAAAGAATTTTAGGATTTCAAATGCATTTATGCTCCATGTACTATGTACATGATGTATACGCCTAGAGTACTGCTGCAAATACAACTATATATATTCAACTATGGCCATATATGTATTCATGGTAAAGGGTTATTATTCTTAGTTTGAATGGCACAAATATTCACAAGATTATGGAACGTATGTGCAATATGCAGTCCACAAATTGTGCTTGTGTGATATGAGGCGGTGAGAGCTTCATCCCTTCTTGGATTCCAGGAAATTAATATTCTAGGAACAAATTATAAATAGCAACGCACGTCCTGGCGGTCATTTGGAACATGCAGAAATGAATGACTGGGTTACTCTCTTAAAGCAACTTTCTATTTATTTCTCCATAAAGAATATTGGACACCTAGAGAATGATCATGTTGTTTCTGCGGTCAATGTGGCAATACAACTGCATGTTAGTGAAACCTTTATAACAAAAAGTATTAGTATCCAAACAGATTTAAAGTTGAGTTCCACTTTACTATTATTTAAACGGGTATTTTGGGAATATGAACTTAGTGTCATTAATGACAAAATGAAGCTCAAATAGTTTACTTTTTTGACTCTTTCTAAAGTAGTTGGAGTTATCCCCCATGAGCCCATATTCTTCTTCCCCATCTCAGGCAATGATCTCTGAGACTGTCCTGCTCTGTTACCAAAGTAATGTCAGCTAATAAACTTTGTTTCTCTCACTTACTATAACTATGTGTGTTACTGGCATCAGTGCACGTGACCTCTGGCCCACAACACTGGCCATGCTGGATGTGTCACATACTGGTGTACCATGTGCCAGTATGTGATAATTCCCTCCTGTTTTAGTATGTCCTGCCATGTGCTCGTTGCCTCCATGTAGTTCATCCAGTTCTCTCCATGTAAAAACCATCCCTTTCCTCCAACATACAGTCGCACATAAAAAGAAACTAACACGCTTCCCTTAAAAGGCTGTGTCTGGCATTTGGCATGGATGCTTTCTTCCACCATCAGCGTCACACTTGACTACAGTTTGTCCTGGTTTTGCAGCTCATCTGTAGAATAATTAGTGTAGCTGAGTTGCAATATGATACATTAGCTGCTTATGGAAGGAAGAAAAACATTCACCTGACCAACATACAGCGCTACATATAAAGCAGTCCCAGAATCCTTCCAACATGTAAATGCATACCTCCTGTCCCTCCAGCCTCCAAACATGGAGTCCCATATTAACCCCTTACCGACATGTGACGTAGTATTACGTCACATGCCGGGTGCAGGAGCATGGAGAGGGCTCACGGGCTGACCCCTCTCCATAGCCGGTAAGTCTTTGCTGCATGGTTATAAAATTATAATAAAAAAAACTAAAAACTCAAATCACCCCCCCTTTCCCTAGAACTAATATAAATATAAATAAACAGTAAAAATCATAAACACATTAGGTATCGCTGCAACCGAAAATGCCTGATCTATAAAAATATGATAATGGTTATTCACTGCGTTTAATCCCGTAACGGAAAATCGCGCCCAAAAAGTCGAAAATGGCACTTTTTTGCAATTTAAAAAAAATTAAGAATTCTATAAAAAGTGATCAAAAGGTCGCACAGTCCTTAAAATGATAACATTGTAAACTTCATCAAAATTCACAAAAAAGACACCTCCCAAAGCTCCGTACACCAAAGTATAAAAAAGTTAATAGCACCAGAAGACGGCAAAATCCCCCAAATATTTTTTGTATAGGAGGTTTTTTTTTTTAAGTATAAAAACATTATAAAACCTATACAAATTTGGTATCCCCGTAATCATACTGACCCAAAGAATAAAGTAGACATGTCATTTGGGGGCTCAGTGAAATCAGTAAAATCCAAGCCCACAAGAATACGGCAAAAAATCGCTTTTTACCAATTTCACTGCATTTGGAATTTTTTCCGCTTCCCAGTACATGCATTGAATATTAAATACCAACATTTGAAGTGTAATTTGTAATCAACACAGTTCTGTACATGGACAAAATAAAAAGTGTATAGATTAGTAAAAAATGAAAATGCCAAAATGAAAAAAGGGCGTGCGCATTAAGGGGTTAATCAATCCTCCTGTCCCCCAGCTTTCAATGTTTGCAATGTAACTGTATCCCTCCGCCACCTAAGTCCAGCCTCAAGTAAATACACCCTTTTCTCCTCCAGCAAGAGGGTTGTTGCCCTAGTGTGTTGCCGATTTCCTCTGAATCCAGTCATGTTCTGCCTCCACACCTACACTTCTGACTCATCACACACCTCTCCAGGCCTGTTCTACTTCATTCTACCTCCCTATACACACATTCACTTTTCCATAAAGTGACCCCTCAGCACAGATATCTGAGGCTTCTCCGCTCAATGATGATGGCTTCATTTTTGTATTAGTCCTGCCCTTGTGTGACATCAAACCCACTGCAAGCAGCAAGCTACACCCATAGTGATAGTCACATGACCGTCCAGCAGTTGCAGGACTTGCAAGTGGACATGTGACTAGCAACCATTTTCAGTCATGTGCCTCTTACACTGGGACAAAATTACCGGACTAATTAAAGGGTCAGTAGCATTAAATTCCTAATACATTTTCATATATATTTAAATTTGTCATAAACCTTAACATTTTACTTTTACCAAAGTTGGAGTGCTGTCTATTTTTTATTACAAGTGGACCTGTGGATAGTGTCCTGGGATTGCATCCACCATCCCTATATCTGTGCTGTTTATTTCCATTTTTTGTATATATATATATGTGTGTGTGTGTGTGAAAATGTGAAAATGTTAGTGCCCTATGACTATAATTTAAAAGTGTGGCTTATTTAAAGAAAAAAGTTAATTATAGAAAGGTTTTATTTATAAAGCTATATAAATATATATAAAGCTTTTTACACAATCTCTCTTGGTGTCTCCCTTTTGAAGTTTATGAACAAGTTGTTATCCAACATCTGAGATTGGAGGTCCTCCTAATCAACACAGGCTCTGCACTGATAAGCCTTTTCTTCCTGGAGAATCCATAGCATTGAGCCTTAGTATTCCAGAGACAGGCCATGCAGCTGACCATTGAATGATAGGCCCTAGCATACAATTGCTTTCTAACCAGGTCAGGTGTGGCATAACACACCTTTCCACGCCACTTGTCCTGAAGGTGATGTAATAATAATAAGAAGAATTTAACTAAATATAATTTATAATAAAATACCAGCTTTTTCTGTGGATCAGAACAATAACCCACAAACCCTCGAAATGCATGGAGGCAAAAGAGGTTATTTATAAATCACAAAAAGCAATAATTTGCTGTCTTGTCCACAGGGACCTTGAAACATGTCACATAACATATCATGGTATCAAACAATTTCATGCCTAATAGGAATTAGTGTAGTCTAATAGATTTGCAGGAATTTTGGATTACAACTAATTTACTGTGATGAATTTTCTGTAGGATAATCTTTTTTACCTGTCTATTGTATAATGTTTATCCGTTCACATTTTATATGTATTATTCATAAAGTATATTATTACCTCTCCCAATCTGTTAAATAAAACCGTTTGTAACGTTGTCAGGCATATATGAGAAGCTATTTTCATAGCAAAACACTATGTTCTTAGTGTGAAGTGTGGGGAGAAGTACGGCACATTATAAAATGGTGCTCCATTTCCAGGATAATGTTTAATCTTGTGTTCCCAGTGCAGCAGAATGATATCCGTCTTTTGTAGCAATGTCCTTGGGGGAAAGCTGTAGTAAAGATGAAGGCACAAAGTGCTAACAGACTGAATAATTTGTTCTACCATTTTTAGAAACGTTTGTCGGCAAATACCATCTAATGATTCTGAAAGAAAAAAAGTGAATTGTCTTTTAGTTCCACTATAACTTAGAACATTTAGGGAATTTGCTGTTTCCTGCAAGGGGTATACAAATATTGTGCAGTTTATACCGTTTAGACAGAGACTGCAATCACAGTATGAAATAGGCTGAACACATAAGAAGACTGAAGGCATAACTTCATGCTTGAGATTCTGGTAAGGAGACTGTCTTCAGTAAGACTTGCATATCTAACTCATTTGGAATACCCAAAGAGTCATGATGCTTTACATGCCTTGTACAGAAGCATGAACAGTTGCATAATAAGTTTAAAGGGAATGTCCCACTGTTCTTTAAGTATCCAGAATGCGTAGTACTGTTAATTTTAAGGTTAACAGTACATTTTTATTGTGCCCATGTACCGTTTTGCATCCATTATGGGGGAAATGAATCGGAAGGTTGTAAGAGGGAAACAAATTGCTTGTGGCAACCAATCAGTGCCAGCTTTGATTTCCCAAATTAATTCATTAAATAAAAGTGAGCTCTGATCGCGTTTGCTATGAAAAACTAGAAGAGTAAAAGGGGACAATTTTATGGTGGGCACCACTCTGATAGAATAGAAAAATATTAAACAAACATCACAAAGAAATCATTGTGCAGTACAATAAAGAGAACAATGTGATGCTTCACTGGTGGCACAGCAGAAAGGGTTGAGTCCCTCAAAAAAACACCAAACAGGATATACAAATATAGAAAACTTTATTATTAAATCCATCCAAACTCTATGATAAATAAAGAAAACTACATGACTGGGCGGGGTGGACATGATGTTTATTTGTGTCTCTCATTTCTCTCAGTCTTATCTTGAATAACTATGAATCTCTGGAAGAACCCACTTCAAGACTGAACAGGGGTGTTAGGCTCTGTTGGGTGTAGCTCAACTGACACCCTGTAGTCCTGGCAACTCCAAGCTTTCCATAGAGTTCCCCCACATTTTAGACAAAGGAACAGAAAAATCCCAGGATTCATCTGGATCCAATGAGACCAGAATTCTGACCTTGACTTCCAATTGAGAACCTAGAATTCTGGATCTGGTCCAGGAGGAATTCTAGAGCCCTCTATGGGTGTAAAGGGGTGTGTCTGTATCTAAGATAACAAGAGCCCCCTGTGTTTATTGTTCTCATTGGAAATATTTCCTATCTAAGGCAGGAGGAATCATGGGGTGGCCTGGGTTGGCTTCTAACCCAATATAATCCTGAAACGAAATGGGTTTATATCAAACGAGAATCTGGTGGCGGTCTACTATACTGATAAGGTTTGTTTCATGAGGCTAGTGAAAGGGTCTTTTAGGCACTTCAGATTTGTGGGAGAGCGTTGCACCATAACAAAGTTGTGGGCAACTCTAACTCACTTCTGTGAGTTCAGGGGTGTTATATAAAAATGATAAAATTGACCTTGCCTACCCTTCCAGGGTCCAGAAAACATCACATACACCATAAGTAATTTTTAGAGATAAGCGTGTATACTCGTCTGAGTATACCTTGGTCGAGTATTAGCATACTTGGACCGGCTCTCGGACGCGATTCTCGGGCGAGGATCGAGATCGAGCATTAAATTAATAAAAGACAGTGAGAACGCTAGTTTACAGTGCCGAATAACACATTACAACATGTTTACAGATGTTTCCTTGTAAGAACACATTGAAATAACACTATTCTTCACTTTGCAGGGTTCCGCTAAGTATGGAGATGTGCAAACATCTCGGAATGTGAAGAAATAGTGTTCTTTCAATGTGTCTGAACTTAAAGTGGTCCTGTGTTCACTGTTTATCATGGTTTTTATGTCTATCCTTTCATTATGTACAAATGTCAAAAATTTAAAAACATTTTAAAGTAGCTGGCTGTTTGCCAAAAAGCACCTACAAAGAATAAGCGCCAGTCAGGCAGCGTTCCTTGGGTCATCCCCCCCCACTCCTGTAAATCCCGTGGTAGTTGTGACCCTTGCACATACAAACCCTATCAGAAAATGGTATGAAGGATAAGCAATAAAAGAATGTAAAACCAAATATGAAATAACGACCTGAAATGGGATCCAGAGGGTGCAGGGGGCCAAGGGGGAAGTGGGTAAATGAAGTCTAAGACACTAAATCTCCACCGTAGTTTGCTATTTTTACCCACACTGTCCAGAGCCTACAGACAGTGGTAGGAATCTGGAGGATTTAGGCCCCTTCCACACTTGCGTTTGCATATCACGTGAGTTTGATCAGTGTTTGGTCAGTGAAAAACGCACATTTTGCATCAGAGTGCAATCAGTTTTCAGTCAGAGTTTGTTTCAGTGTCTCAGTTTTTTCACGAGCGTTTTTGTTGCAATTTCAATGCAATTTCATGCAATTCAATGCGTTTTTCTGCGCGTGTATAAGCACTCAGGACTGAGCTCTATCTTTTCTATGGCATTGATGCTTGAAAAATGCATGCACTTGCAGTGTCTCAGAGTGCAATGCGTTTTTTATGCATCTCCATACTTGTATGGTGCGTTTTTTCACGCGGTGACTTGCAAAAGTAGAGCATGTCGAGATGTAACGCCCATAAAAAATTCGCGTGTGTGTGCGTGAAAAAAATGCCAGTCTGAAGCGACCATTGTTACAATGGGTCAGAGTGCAATGAAGTTCTGGCGTCCGCGCGCAGAAAGAGTGCAAGCGCCGCCTGACGCCGAAAAACTGGAAACGGCACAATGTGAGGGCATTGGCCCATACAAAAGACACTCCCGTGTAGTAAAGGGTAGTGGGTTTTTCTACCTAGGTCCGATTCGTGTTTCCGACGTGTTACTCGAAATTCCCTTTTGCGCGATTGTACCTGATTGCCCCGGATTTTGGCACACGCGATCGGATTGTGGCGCATCGGCGCCGGCATGCACGCGACGGAAATCGGGGGGCGTGGCACAAACGCAAACCGACGTATTCGGAAAACAAACCGCATTTTAAAAACCGAAAATGTGTCGCTGGGAAGTGCTTACTTCTCACCTGGTCCAGCTCGCGCTTTCAGCGCAGCAGCAGCGCCACCGTGAGCGGCAGGAAGACTACCTTCATAAATCCCGTCCGGACCCGATCCGGTTCAGAGAACGCCGCCGCTGGATCGCGAATGGACCGGGTAAGTAAATCTGCCCCAATGCCTTCTGTGTACCACACTTCTGATAAGTCTGCCATAAATGTATTCATGTGATGATTTATGCTTCACTTACTTACTTCTGTTTTACACTAAACTAAATAGTCTAGTTACAAAACATAATAGCCCTACTTTCAGATACCTACCTTGTTCTCTCTGGGATATATATAAGTGAGATTGTTATTATATATATATATTTACTTTTCTTACTATCTGACTTCTCCAAGCTTTGCATACTGTTTATTTGACTCATGCATAGTTTGTCATCTATATTTTACATGTTATATGTTCTACTCCTTTTAGAAAATTATCATGATTTAGGCACCTTCCACACAGCTGTTGTGGGGATACAAGTTTGCGTCCATAAATATTTGTCCCCATAAGTGGCTATGGGCTCCATGACTCCAGGTATTGAGCTGCTCACCCCTTACTCCTCTCCAGCATGTGGCGTGTATAGGTAGCAAGTGTTATGGGCCAAGCCATCATAAATTAGTAACAATTTTCAAATGATTTGCGCTGAGTGAATGAGGTATTAAAGTATATTTTTTGTAGAAGTTTGGATATGCAAAATTTTTTAAAAACAATCTGTTGAAATGCCTTGCGCCACCTGCATTTACCCATTCATACATATGATGAGGAGACGATTCTTCCCCCAATGACATCGGAGGCAGGAGAGGAGAGCATCGGTGTTAACATTCTTCCTCTGCTTAACAAAGTGATCATCAATTTAAACGGTTAGAAGAAGACCATGCGAAACGCAGGATAAATGGACATGAAACTAGCGGTGGTAGTTAGCAAAGCCTAGAAATCTCTGTATAGCTAGTCAACTGGCGCGACCTCGAGCCAATGGAGAACCGCAAGACAACTTGGAGGATCATCTGTAGACCCTTGTCAGAAAGTGAGTATACCAGAGGACGGAAGACTCTTTTGGTGAACTGCCATTTCTTTTGAAGCTCCGTTTTGCATATAGAGCGATAGGCCCTGAGAACCTTAGTCAACTGTCGCCATGGGCCTGATGGTATTCCAGGTCAGCAGAGAACACCAGGATATACGTCCAAATAGACCATGACACAGGTAATATAGCAAGTTCTCTGAAATGTTGTTGACAAATTCTGAAGACAGCGGGCACATTGCAATGTCAAGGGGCATGACCAGATACTCGCAGTGCCCATCCAGGAACGCAGTGTGAAGCGTCTTCCATTCATCCATTCCACTATATGGATGAGATTATATGCCCCCCCGAACGGGTCAAGATTTCTTGTGAGGTGGTCAAAGATTTCTGTGCATCAAGGTAGTGGGAAGCAGTTTATTCACAGAACTTTACTAAGCCCACGATAGTCTACTGCGGGGCGGAGAGAACCATCTTTGTTGGCCACAAAAAGAATCCCGCACAGCAGGAGACGTAGACCTGCGGAAAAGCCTTGCTTGCAATCTCCTGATATAGGGGGACATAGCTGTGTTTTTGGGTAGGGACAATGAGTATAACCAACCTCGAGCGGAGATTGGCCTGGCAGCAACCTATAGGACAGTCATAAGGACAGTGTGGTGAGAAGTCTCTGCTTGATTCTCAGAAGACATCGGCAATGTCCGTATTGCAGAGGAGACCCATCAGGGGTGGAGGACACTGAGGCAGACATAGAAATGGCACTCTAGACCCACACGAAGACCTCCCCCAATCTGCCAGATTGAGCACTGTAGCGAGTGTTGCTGTAACCACGTGAGACCCAACAGAATGGCAGACATAGATTGTGGAAGCAATAAAACACAGTCTCTCCATTGTTCATAGCCCTGACTTGCAGGGACAGAAGCTCCGTGCGGAGAGAGCCAATACTTGCTGCAGCTGGCGGCGACATGTTCCTAGTAGCTGACATTGCGCGCAAATCTCCCAGACTGTGGCAACTATAGTGGTAAAGACGCCCTAGGAAGCAGTTACGGACACCTCGGGGGAACCATGAACCGGTATCTTACTGTTACGATCAGAGGCTGGTGATCCTCGTAACACGAACGGGTGATGATGTAAGACGACAAACTGGACGGAGTACTAAGTGGTACCCCGGGTTTTCAACGAGCCGAGTCGCAAGGCCAGGAGTTAGAGGACCTGTTTGCGCGTGATACACCAGGTCGTTTCCACAGGTCACATTTTGCCGCGGGGGGTTGGTGGGCCAAGGCCGTAGTGCGCGCATCGGTGAGGCGAAACTCGTGGTCAGGGCACGCGCAAGGAGGTCAAGACGGCAGCACAAGTTCAGAGTCGTGGATGTTGGCAATTAGCCTCAGGACAGCAGCACGGCCTCGGACAGTCCAGGAAAGAAATCGTAGGTCACCAAACGGAAATCTGATATAGAACCAGAGGGCTGTGCGATCCTTGGGATCCTCGATCCTCTGCCTTACATTGAAATCATGTAATTTTACACCTCATCTCATCTACCCAATTCAGCATACTGCATGTCCTACGAGCATTATCCAAAGAATCCGACATCAATGGCTGATGCCCAGTGGACCGCTTTACAAATAGAAGAACATCACAAACCGGATTTGTTGTATAGATATGTTCTTTATAGAAGCAAGTTCTGCCCTTTCCCTAGAACTGATATAAATATAAATTAACAGTAAAAATCATAAACACTTTAGGTATCGCCGCAACCGAAAATGCCTGATAATGGTTATTCACTGTGTTTAATCCCGTAACGGAAAATCGCGCCCAAAATCGAAAATGGCACTTTTTTGCCATTTAAAAAAAATAAAGAATTCTATAAAAAGTGATCAAAAGGTCGCACAGTCCTAAAAATGATAACATTGTAAACTTCATCAAAATTTGCAAAAAATGACACCTCCCAAAGCTCCGTACACCAAAGAATAAAAAAGTTATTAGCGCCAGAAGACGGCAAAATCCCCCAAATATTTTTTGTATAGGAGGTTTTAATTTTTTTTAATGTATAAAAACATTATAAAACCTATACAAATTTGGTATCCCCGTAATCATACTGACCCAAAGAATGAAGTAGACATGTCATTTGGGGCGCTCAGTGAAATCAGTAAAATCCAAGCCCACAAGAATACGGCACAAATGCGCTTTTTTACCAATTTCACTGCATTTGGAATTTTTTTCCCGCTTCCCAGTACATGGCATTGAATATTAAATACCAACATTTTGAAGTCTAATTTGTAATCACACAGCTCTGTACATGGAAAAATAAAAAAGCTATAGATTTAGTAAAAAATGAAAACGCAAAAATGAAAAAGGGCTGTGCCATTAAGGGGTTAATCAATCCCTCATGTCCCCCCAGCTTTCTAACTGCTGTGCAATGTAACTATATCCCTCCAGCCCCTAACGTACAGCCTCAAGTAAATACACCCTATTGTCTCTCCAGCAAGAGGGTTGTTGCCCTAGTGTTGCCCATTTCCTCTGCACATCCAGTCCTGTTCTGCCTCACACACCTACACTTCTGACTCATCCACACCCTCTCCAGGCCTGTTCTACTTCATTCTACCTCTACCTCATACACACATTCACTTCTGTACTCCATAAAGTGACCCCTCAGCACAGATATCTGAGGCTTCTCCGCTCAATGATGATGGCTTCATCTTTTGTATTAGTCCCTGCCCTCTGTGTGACATCAAACCCACTGCAAGCAGCAAGCTACACCCATAGTGATAGTCACATGACCTGTCCAGGCAGTTGCAGGACTTGCAATGTGGACATGTGACTAGCAACCATTTTCAGTCCTGTGCCTCCTACACTGGGACAAAAATCACAGGACTAATTAAAGGGTCAGTAGCATTTAAATTCCTAATTAAAATTTTTCATATATATTTAAATTTGTCATTAAACCTTAACATTTTCACTTTTACAAAGTTGGAGTGCTGTCTATTTTTTATTACAAGTGGATAGTGCCCTATGACTATAATTTAAAAGTGTGGCTATTTATAAAGAAAAAAGTTAATTAATAGAAAAGGTTATATTATATAAAGCTATATAAAGTTATATAAAGCTTTTTACACACTCTCTCTTGGTGTCTCCCTTTTGAAGTTTAGTAATCAAGTTGTTATCCAACATCTGAGATTGGAGGTCCTCAATCCAACACCAGGCCTCTGCACCGATAAGCTGTTTCTTCCTGGCAGAATCCATAGCATTGAGCCTTAGTATTTCCAGAGACAGGCCATGCAGCTGACCAATTGAATGATAGGCCCTAGCATACAATTGCTTTCTAACCAGGTCCAGGTGTGGCCCATAACACACCTTTCCACGCCCACTTGTCCTGAAGGTGATGTAATAATAATAAGAAGAAGAATTTAACTAAATTATAATTTATAATAAAAATACCAGCTTTTCTGTGGATCAGAACAATAACCCACAAAACCTCGAAATGCATGGAGGCAAAAAGAGGTTATTTATAAATCACAAAAAGCAATAATTTGCTGTCTTGTCCACAGGGACCTTGAAACATGTCACATAACATATCATGGTATCATAACAATTTCATGCCTAATAGGAATTAGTGTAGTCTAATAGATTTGCAGGAATTTTGGATTACAACTAATTTACTGTGATGAATTTTCTGTAGGAATAATCTTTTTTACCTGTCTATTTGTATAATGTTTATCCATTCACATTTTATATGTATTATTCATAAAGTATATTATTACCTCTCCCAATCATGTTAAATAAACCGTTTGTAACGTTGTCAGGCATTAATATGAGAAGCTATTTTTCATAGCAAAACACTTATTTCTTAGTGTGGGGAAGAAGTACAGGCACATTTATAAAATGGTGCTCCATTTCAAGGATAATGTATAATCTTGTGTTCCCAGTGCAGAGAATGATCATCCGTCATTTTGTAGCAATGTCCTTGGGGAAAGCTGTGAGTAAAGATGAAGGCACAAAGTGCTAACAGACTGAATAATTTGTTCTACATTTTTAGAAACGTTTGTCGGCACATACCATCTAATGATTTCTGAAAGAAAAAAAGTGAATTAGTCTTTTAGTTCCACTATAACTTAGAACATTTAGGGACATTTGCTGTTTTCCTGCAAGAGGTATACAAATATTGTGCAGTTTATACCAGTTTAGACAGGACTGCAATCACCATGTAAAATAGGCTGAACATAAGAAGACTTGAAGGCATAACTTCATGCTTGAGATTCTGGTAAGGAGACTGTCTTCAGTAAGACTCTGCATATCTAACTCATTTGGAATATCCAAATGAGTCATGATGCTTTACATGCCTTGTACAGAAGCATGAAACAGTTGCATAATAAGTTTAAAGGGAATGTCCCACTGTTTCTTTAATGTATCCAGAATGCTAGTACTGTTCATTTTAAGGGTTAACAGTACATTTTTATTGTGCCCATGTACCAGTTTTGCATCCATTATGGGGGAAATGAATCGGAAGTTTCTAAGAGGGAAACAAATTGCTTGTGGCAACCAATCAGTGCCCAGCTTTGATTTCCCAAAATTAATTCATGAAATAAAAGCTGAGCTCTGATCGGTTGCTATGAAAAACTAGAAGAGTTTTCCTATCAGTAAAAGGGGACAATTTTATGGTGGGCACCACTCTGATAGAATAGAAAAATATATTAAACTAACTCTACAAACATCACAAAGAAATCATTGTACAGTAAAGAGAACAATGTGATGCTTCACTTGTGCACAGCAGAAGAGGTGTGAGTCCCTCAAAAAACACCAACAGGGATATACAAATATAGAAAACTTTATTATTAAATACCATCCAAACTCTATGATAAATAAAGAAACATATATGCACATGGGCGGGGTGGTTACATGATGTTCATTTGTGTCTCTCATTTCTTCTTCCCAGTCTTATCTTGAATAACTAATGAAATCTCTGGAAGAACCCACTTCAAAGACTGAACAGGGTGTTAGGCTCTGTTGGGTGTAGCTATCAACTGACACCCCCGTAGTCCTGGCAACTCAAAGCTTTCCCTAGAGTTCCCTCCACATTTTAGACAAAGGAACAGAAAAATCCCAGGGATTCATCTGGATCCAATGAGACCAGAATTCTGACCCTTTGACTTCCAATTGAGAACCTAGAATTCCTCAAAAGCTCTGGATCTGGTCCATGGAGGAAATTCCTAGAGCCCTCCTATGGGTCTAAAGGGGTGTGTCTGTATCTAAGATAATCAGGGCCCCCCTTGTGTTTATTGTTCTTCCATTGGAAATATTTTCCTATCTAAGGCAGGAGGAATCATGGGGTTGGCCTGGGGTTGGCTTCTAACCCAATATCATCCTGAAACGAAATGGGTTTATATCAAACGAGAATCTGGTGGTGGTCTACTATACTGATAAGGTTCTGTTTCACTGAGGCTAGTGAAAGGGGTCTTTTAGCCATTCAGATTTGTGGGAGAGCGTTGCACCATAACAAAGTTGTGTGGGCAACTCTAACTCACTTCCTGTGAGTTCAGGGAGTGTTTATAAAAATGATAATTAATTGACCTTGCATACCCTTCCAGGGTCCAGAAACATCACATACACAATAAATAATTTTTAGAGATAAGCGTGTATACTCGTCTGAGTATACTGCTTGGTCGAGTATTAGCATACTTGGACCAGCTCCTTGCTCGGACGAATATCTTGCCGGCTCGAGATCGAGCATTAAATTAATAAAAGGCAGTGAATAACAGTGTTATTTATCGGAAGACGCGGGCGAACACCTGCAATGTGAAGAATAGAATAAAAACAGTGAAAACAGTGAACACAGGAACATTTAAGTACAGAACACATTGGAAGAACACTATTCTTCACATTCCAGATGTTCGTGCACATCTCCTAACTTAGCGGAAGACACGCGCGAACACCTGCAAAGTGAAGAATAGTGTTATTTCAATGTGTTCTTACAAGGAAAACATCTGTAAACATCTGTAATGTGTTATTCTGCAATGTTCTTTTAATGTTTTCTTTCAGTGAAAAAATGCTCGGGTCTCCCATTGACTTTAATGGGGTTCGTTATTCTATACGAGCACTTGAGCATCGGGAAAAGTTTGTATCGAATAACCAGCACCCAAGCATTTTAGTGCTCGCTCATCTCTAGTAATTTTGCATTGAATAAACATGTACAAATGTAAAAAATTAAAAACATTTTAAAAGCTAGTGGGCTGTTTGCCAAAACGCACTACAAGAATAAGCGCCAGTCAGGCAGCGTTCCTTTGGGTCATCCCCCCAACTCCTGTAAATCCCGGTAGTTGTGACCCTTGCACATAAAAACCCTATCAGAAAATGGTATGATAGGATAAGCAATAAAAGAATGTAAAACCAAATATGAAATAACGACCTGAAATGGGATCCAGAGGGTGCAGGGGGCCAAGGAGGAAGTGGGGAAATGAAGTCTAAGACACTAAATCTCCACCGTAGTTGCTATTTTTACCCACACTGTCCAGAGCCTACAGACAGTGGTAGGAATCTGGAGGATTTAGGCCCCTTCCACACTTGCGTTGCAGATCACGTCAGAGTTTGATCAGTGTTTGGTCAGTGAAAAACGCACATTTTGCATCAGAGTGCAATCAGTTTTCAGTCAGAGTTTGTTCAGTGTCTCAGTTTTTCACGCACGTTTTTGATGCAATTTCAATGCAATTTCAATGCGTTTTTCTGCGCGTAAAATGGACTCAGGACTGAGCTCTATCTTTTTTATGGCATGCGTTTTTTATGCATCTCCATAGACTTGTATGGTGCGTTTTTCACGCGCGTGACTTGCAAAAGTAGAGCATGTCGAGAAACGCGTGTTAAAAAAAATGCGCGTGTGTGCGTGAAAAAAAATGCAAGTCTGAAAAGACCCATTGATTACAATGGGCCAGAGTGCAATGCAAGTTCTGCGCGTCAAAAGCACGCGCAGAAAACGCGCATGAAAGACCCAAGTGTGAAAGGGGCCTTACACTTGCTGGCAGTTTACTAAAAAAAAAACATAATGGGGGTCATTTACTAAGGTCCGATTCGTGTTTCCCGACGTGTTACTCGAATATTTCCATTTGCGCCGATTGTCATGAATTGCCCCGGGTTTTGGCACACCGATCGGATTGTGGCGCATCGGCGCCGGCATGCACGCGACGGAAATCGGGGGGCGTGGCCAAACGAAACCCGACGTATGGTAAAACAACCGCATTTAAAAACCGAAAATGTGTCGCTTGGGAAGTTCTTACTTCACCTGGTCCACTCGCTTTCAGCGCAGCACAGCGCACCTGGTGGACGGCAGGAACTACCTTCATAAATCCCGTCCGGACCGATCCTGTTCAGAGAAGCGCGCGCTGATCGCGAATGGACCGGGTAAGTAAATCTGCCCCAATGCTTCTGTGTACCACCTTCTGATAAGTCTTGCCAAAATTATCATTGCTGTATGATTTATGCTTCTACGTTACTTCTGTTCTTACACTAAACTAAATAGTCCTAATTACAAAAACATAATAGCCCTACTTTCAGTACCTACCTTGTTCTCACTTGGGATATATATAAGTGAGATTGTTATTATATATGATATATTTACTTTTTCTTACTATCTGACTTCTCCAAGCTTTGCATACTGTTTATGACTCATGCATAGCTTTGTCATCTATATTTTACATGTTATATGTTCTACTCTTTTAGAAAATATCATGATTTAGGCACCTTCCACACAGCTGTTGTGGGGATACAAGTTTGCGTCCATAAACATTTGTCCCCATAAGTGGCTATGGCTCCATGACTCAGTATTGAGCTGCTCACCCCTACTCCTCTCCAGCATGTGGCTGTTTGGTAACACGTGTTATGGCCAAGTCATCATAAATTCAGTAACAATTTTCAAATGATTGCGGAGTGATGAGGTATAAAGTATATTTTTTGTAGAAGTTTGGATATGCAAAATATTTTTTTAAAAACTGTCTGAAATGCCTTGCGCCACCTGCATTTACCCATTCATACAATATGATGAGGAGACGATTCTTCCCCAATGACATCGGAGGCAGGAGAGAGAGCATCGGTATTAACATTCTTCTCTGCTTAACAGAAGTGTATCATACAATTTAAATGGTAGAAGAATAGCGACTAACAAGGATAAATGTGACATGAACTAGCGGTGGTAGTTAGCAAAGCCTAGAAATCTCTGTATAGCTAGTAATCCAACTGGGCGAGGCCAATGGAGAACCGCAGACAACTTGGAGGGATTCATCTGTAGACCCTTGTCAGAAATGATATACCAGAGGAACGGAAGACTCTTTTGGTGGAACTGCCACTTCTCGAGTTTTGCATATAGGCGATCGGCCCTTAGACACCTGAGAACCTGTCACACGTGGGCCTGATGGTATTCCAGGTCAGCAGAGAACACCAGGATATCGTCCAAATAGACTATGACACAGGTATATAGCAAGTCTCTGAAAATGTTGTTGTCAAATTCTTGAAAGACAGCGGGCACATTGCAATGTCCAAAGGGCATGACCAGATACTCGAAGTGCCCATCTCGAGTGTTGAAGGCAGTCTTCCATTCATCCCCATTACGTACACGGATGAGATTATATGCCCCCCGAAGGTCCAAGATTTCTGTGAGGTGGTCAAAGATTTCTGTGATCAAGGGTAGTGGGAAGCAGTTCTTCACAGTAACTTTACTAAGCCCACGATAGTCTATGCAGGGGCGGAGAGAACCATCTTTGTTGGCCACAAAAAAGAATCCCGCACCAGCAGGAGACGAAGACCTGCGGAAAAAGCCTTTCTGCAGATTCTCCTTGATATAGGCAGACATAGCTGTGGTTTTGGGTACGGACAATGAGTATAACCAACCTCGAGGCGGAGATGTGCCTGGCAGCAACTCTATAGGACAGTCATAAGGACAGTGTGGTAAGAACGACCTGAGCATGTAGCGGAACCTCGTGGGATCCATGTCACTGATCACGTCGACCCCCTGCGCGGCTCTGGTTGACAAACCAGGTCCACTTAAATTCCGGTCCAATTGGTTCTGCAGTAGTCCGGTCCACTACCCCAGAGCATGACAGTGTCTAAACAGCTGATGTTAGGGAATTCAAGTCTCATGTTAGGTCGAAATGCCAATCCTGTCGGATGCTCCTGGCTGCTTTATCACGCCTCGGTGTGACCCATATGGGAGAGGAAGGTGCTAGATTTCTTAATATTTAAGCCAATGTCTGGCTACTATCCCAATGCTTTAAGAATATATAAAATGTACTCGTATGTAGCTGCAATGTGTTTCTATTAACTCATTAATGCATAAATTTTAGATTTCAAATGCATTTTCTCCATGTACTAGTACATGATGATATCCCTAGAGTACTGCTGCAAATAACTATATATATTCACTATGCCCATATTGTTTCTGGAAGGGTTATTATTCTTAGTTGAATGGCCAAAATATTCACAAGATGGAACGTATGTGCAATATCAGTCCACAAATTGTGCTGTGTGATATGAGGCGGTGAGAGCTTCATCTCCCTTCTTGGATTCCAGGAAATTAATATTCTGGAACAATTATAAATAGCAACGCACGTCCTGCGGTCATTGGACATGCAGAAATGAATGACTGGGTACTCCTTAAAGCAACTTCTCATTTTTCTCCATAAAGAATTGGACACCTAGAGAATGACATGTTGTTCTGCGGTCAATGTGGCAAACAACTGCATGTTAGTGAACAAAAATAGAGTATCCAAACAGTAAAGTTGAGTTCCACTTTACTGTATTTAAACGGGTATGGGGAATAAGAACTATTCAATGACAAAATGAAGCTCAAAATACTGACTCTCTAAAGTAGTGGAATTATCCCCCATGAGCCCATATGCTCTCCCCATCTCAGGCAAGGATCCGAGGTGATGACAAGAGACGTCCGCTCTGCGACACAGATGTCAGCATAAACTTGTTTCTCCACTTAACTAAACAGGTGTTCTGGCACAGTGCACGTGACCCTGGCCCCAACACTGGCCATGCTGGATGTGTCACATACTGGTGTACCATGTGCCAGTAGTGATAATTCCCTCCTGTTTTAGTAGTCCTGCCATGTGCTCGTTGCCTCCATGTAGTTCCTCCAGTTCTCTCCATGAAACCATCCCTTTCCTCCACATACAGTCGCACATAAAAGAAACTAACACGCTTCCCTTAAAAGGCTGTGTCTGGCATTTGTGCATGGATGCTTTCTCCACCATCAGCGTCACACTTGACTACAGTTTTCCTGGTTTTGCAGCTCATCTGTAGAAAAAATAGTGTAGCTGAGTTGCAATATGATACATTAGCTGCTTATGGAAGGAAGAAAAAAACATTCACCTGATCAACATACGTTCAACTATAAAGCATTCCCAGACCTTCCAACATAGTCCCATGTAAATGCATACCTCCTTGTCCCTCCAGCCTCCAAACTGGATTCCCATATTAACCCCTTACCGACATGTGACGTAGTATACGTCACAGGCCGGGTGGGATAGCATGGAGAGGGCTCACGGGCTGACCCCTCTCCATAGCCGGTAAGTCTTTGCGCATGGTTAAAATTAAATAAAAAAACCTAAAAACTCATCAACCCACCCCCTTTCCCTAGAACTAATATAAATAAATAAACAGTAAAAATCATAAACACATTAGGTATCGCTGCAACCGAAAATGCCTGATCTATAAAAATAGTAATGGATTCAATGCGTTTATCCCTAACGGAAAATCGCGCCCAAGTCGAAATGGCATCTTTTTTGCCATTTAAAAAAATAAAGAATTTTATAAAAAGTGATCAAAAGGTCGCACAGTCCTAAAAATGATAACATTAAACTTCATCAAATTTGCAAAAAATGACACCTCCCAAAGCTCCGTACACCAAAGATAAAAAAGTTATAGTCGCCAGAAGACGGCAAAATCCCCCATATTTTTTGTATAGGAGGTTTAATTTTTTTAATGTATAAAAATTATAAAACCTATAAATTTGGTATCCCCGTAATCAACTGACCCAAAGAAAAAGTAGACATGTCATTTGGGGCGCTCAGTGAAATCAGTAAACCCAAGCCACAAGAATACGGCAAAAAATCGCTTTTTTAACCAATTTCACTGCATTTGGAATTTTTTTCCCGCTTCCCAGTACATGGCATGGAATATTAAATACCAACATTTTGAAGTGTAATTTGTAACACACAGTCTGTACATGGCAAAATAAAAAGTTATAGATTTAGTAAAATGAAAATGCAAAAATGAAAAAGGGCTGCGCCATTAAGGGGTAATCATCCCTCCTGTCCCCCAGCTTTCTAACTGTTGTGAATGTACTGTATCCCTCCAGCCCCAACGTCCAGCCTCGTAAATACACCCTTTTTCTCTCTCCAGCAGAGGGTGGTTGCCCTAGTGTTGCCGATTTCCTCTGCATATCCATTCATGTTCTGCCTCACACACCTACACTCTGACTCATCCACACCCCTCCAGGCCTGTTCTACTCATTCTACCTCTACCTCATACACACTTCACTTCTGTACTCCATAAAGTGACCCCTCACCAGATATCTGAGGCTTCTCCTATGATGATGGCTTCATCTTTTGTATTAGTCCCTGCCCTCTGTGTGACATCAACCCACTGCAAGCGCAAGCTACACCCATAGTGATGTCACATGACCTGTCCAGCAGTTCAGGACTTGCAATGTGACATGTGACTAGCACCATTTCGTCAGGTGCCTCTTACACTGGGACAAAAATACAGGACTAATTAAGGGTCAGTAGCATTAAATTCCTAATACATTTTTCATATATATTTAAATTTGTCATTAAACCTTAACATTTTCACTTTTACAAAGTTGGAGTGCTTCTATTTTTTATTACAAGTGACCTGTGGATGTGTCCTGATTGCGTCCATCCCATCCCTATATCTGCTGTTATTTCCATTTTTTGTATATATATTATATGTGTGTTTGTGTGGTTGTGTGAAATGTGAAAATGTTAGTGCCCTTGACATAATTTAAAAGTGTGGCTATTTTAAAGAAAAAAGTTAATTATGAAGGTTATTTATAAGCTATATAAAGTTTATAAAGCTTTTACACACACTCTCTCTTGGTGTCTCCCTTTTGAAGTTTAGTAATCAAGTTGTTATCCAACATCTGAGATTGGAGGTCCTCAATCCAACCCAGGCCTCTGCACTGATAAGCTTTTTCTTCCTGCAGAATCCATAGCATTGAGCCTTAGTATTTCCAGAACAGGCCATGCAGCTGACCAATTGAATGATAGGCCCTACAACAATTGCTTTCTAACCAGTCCAGGTGTGGCCCATAACACACCTTCCAGCTCCACGCCCATTTCCTGAATGTGTGTAAATATATAAGAAATTAACTAAATTATAATTATAATAAAAATACCAGTTTCTGTGGATCAGAACAATACACCACAACCCTCGAAATGCATGGAGCAAAAAGAGTTTATTTATATCACAAAAAGCATAATTTCTTTCTTGTCCACAGGGACCTTGAAACATGTCACATAACATATCATGGTATCATACAATTTCATGCCTAATAGGAATTATGTGCAAGTTGTTTCAGGAATTTTGATACAACTAATTCTGTGATGAATTTTCTGTAGGAATAATCTTTTTACCGTCTATTTGTATAATGTTTATCCTTCACATTTTATATGTATTATTCATAAAGTATATTATTACCTCTCCCCATCATGTTAAATAAAACCGTTTGTAACGTTGTCAGGCATTAATATGAGAAGCTATTTTCTCATACAAAACACTATTTCTTAGTGTGGGGAAGAAGTACGCACATTTATAATGGCTCACTTTCAAGAAATGTTTAATCTTGTGTTCCCAGTGCAGAGAATGATCATCCGTCTTTTGTACAATGTCCTTGGGGAAAGCTGTAGAGAAGATGAAGGCACAAATGCTAAAGACTGAATATTTTGTTCTCATTTTAGAAACGTTTGTCGGCAATACCATCTAATGATTTCTGAAAGAAAAAAAGTGAATAGTCTTATTTCCACTATAACTTAGAACATTTGGGACTTTGCTGTTTCCTGCAAGAGGTATACAAATATTGTGCAGTTTTACCAGTTTAGACAGGACTCTGCAATCACCATGTAAAATAGCTAACATAAGAAGACTTGAAGGCATAACTTCATGCTTGAGATTCTGGTAAGGAGACTGTCTTCAGTAAGACTCTGCATATCTAACTCATTTGGAATACCCAAATGAGTCATGATGCTTTACATGCCTTGTACAGAAGCATGAAACAGTTGCATAATAAGTTTAAAGGGATGTCCCACTGTTTCTTTAATGTATCCAGAATGCTAGTACTGTTAATTTTAATGGTTAACATACATTTTTATTGTGCCCATGTACCAGTTTTGCATCCATTATGGGGGAAATGAATCGGAAGTTTGTAAGAGGAACAAATTGCTTGGGGCAACCAATCTGCCCAGCTTTGATTTCCCAAAATTAATTCATTAAATAAAGCTGAGCTCGATCGGTTGCTATAAAAACTAAGAGTAAAAGGGACAATTTATGGTGGGCACCACTCTGATAGAATAGAAAAATATATTAAACAACATCACAAAGAAATCATTGTGCAGTACAATAAAGAGAACATGTGATGCTCACTTGTGCACAGCAGAAGAGGTGTGAGTCCCTCAAAAAACACCAACAGGAATATCAAATATAGAAACTTTATTATTAATACCATCCAACTCTATGATAAATAAAGAAACATACATCACATGGGCGGGGTGGTTACATGATTTCATTGTGTCTCTCATTTCTTCTCCCAGTCTTATCTTGAATAACTAATGAAATCTCTGGAAGAACCCACTTCCAAGACTGAAACAGGTGTTAGCTCTGTTGGGTGTAGCTATCAACTGACACCCCTGTAGTCCTGGCAACTCCAAGCTTTCCCTAGAGTTCCCTCCACATTTTAGACAAAGGAACAGAAAAATCCCAGGATTCATCGGACCAATGAGACCAGAATTCTGACCCTTTGACTTCCCTTTAGAACCTAGAATTCTGGATCTGGTCCATGGAGAATTCCTAGAGCCCTCCTATGGGTGTAAAGGGTGTGTCTGTATCTAAGATAATCAGAGCCCTCCTTGTGTTTATTGTTCTTCCATTGGAAATTTTTCCTATCTAAGGCAGGAGGAATCATGGGGTTGCCTGGGTTGGCTTCTAACCCAATATAATCCTGAAACGAATGGGTTTAATCAAACGAGAATCTGGTGGCGGTCTACTATACTGATAAGGTTCTGTTTCACTGAGGCTAGTGAAAGGTTCTTTGGCCATTCAGATTTGTGGGAGAGCGTTGCACCATAACAAAGTTGTGTGGGCAACTCTAACTCACTTCCTTTGAGTTCAGGGAGTGATATAAAATGATATTAATTGACCTTGCATACCCTTCCAGGGTCCAGAAACATCACATACCCATAAGTAATTTTTAGAGATAAGCGTGTATACTCGTCTGAGTATACTGCTTGGTCGAGTATTACATACTTGACGGCTCCTCTTGCTCGGAACGAGTATCTCGCCGGCTCGAGATCGACATTAATTAATAAAGACAGTGAGAACAGTTTTAAAGTGCAGATAACACATTACACAGTTTACAGATGTTTTCCCTTGTGAAACACATTGAATAACACATCTTCACTTTGCAGGTGTTCCGCAAGTTAGGAGATGTGCGCAAAACATCTGGAATGTGAAGAAAGTGTTCTCAATGTGTCTGCCCTAAAGGGTCCGGTGTTCACGGTTTTCATCTGTTTTATCTATCCTCATTATGTACAAGTCAAAAATTAAAACATTAAAAGCTGGGGCGTTTTGCCAAAACGCACTACAGAATAACGCCAGTGCAGGCAGCGTTCCTGGGTCACCCCCCACTCGGTAACCCGGTAGTTGTGACCTGCACATACAAACCCATCAAAGGGTAGACAGGATAGCAAAAAAAGAATGTAAAACCAATATGAAATAACGACCTGAATGGGATCCGAGGGTGCAGGGGCCAAGAGAGTGGGTAAATAAGTCTCAAGACACTAAATCTCCACCGTAGTTGCTATTTTTACCCCACTGTCCAGAGCCTCAGACAGTGGTAGGAATCTGGAGGATTAGGCCCCTTCACACTTGCGTTTCAGATCACGTTAGAGTTTGATCAGTTTGTGTCAGTGAAAAACGCACATTTTGCATCAAGTGCAATCAGTTTTCAGTCAAGTTTGTTCAGTGTCTCAGTTTTTTCACGCGCGTTTTTGGTGCAATTTCAATGCAATTTCATTGCAATTTCAATGCGTTTTTCTGCGCGTGTAATGCACTCAGGACTGAGCTCTATCTTTTCTATGGCAATTGATGCGTGAAAAATGCATTGCACTTCAAGTGTCTCAGAGTGCAATGCGTTTTTTGCATCTCCATAAATGTATGGTGCGTTTTTCACGCGCGTGACTTGCAAGTGGAGCATGTCGAGATGTAAACGCACATAAAAAAAATTCGCGTGTGGCGTGAAAAAAAATGCAGTCTGAAAGATCCATTATTACAATGGGTCAGAGTGCAATGCAAGTTGCGCGTCAAAACACGCGCAAAAACGTGCTTGAAAAACGCATTGTGAAAGGGCCTTACACTTGCTGGCAGTTTACTAAAAAAAAAGCATAATGGGGGTCTTACTAAGGGTCCGATTCGTGTTTTCCCGACTTGTTACTCGAATATTTCCGATTTGCGCCATTGTACCTGAATTGCCCCGGATTTTGGCACACGCGATCGGATGTGGCGCATCGGCCCGGCATGCACGCGACGGAATCGGGGGCGTGGCCAAACGAAAACCCGACTATTCGGAAAACAACCGCATTTAAAAACCAAATGTGTCGCTTGGGAAGTTTACCTCACCTGGTCCAGCTCGGCTTTTCACGCAGCAGCGCCACCTGGTGGACGGCAGAGGAACTACCTTACATAAATCCCGTCCGGACCCAATCCTGTTCAGAGAACGCGCCGCTGGATCGCGAATGGACCGGGTAAGTAAATCTGCCCCAATGCCTTCTGTGTACCACCTTCTGATAAGTCTGGCCATAAATGTATCATTGCTGTATGATTTATGCTTCTACGTTACTTCTGTTCTTACACTAAACTAAATAGTCCTAGTTACAAAAACATAATAGCCCTACTTGTCTACCTACCTTGTTCTCACTGGGGATTATATAAGTAGATTGTTATTTTAGATATATTTACTTTTTCTTACTATCTGCCTCTCCAAGCTTTGCATCCTGTTTATGACTCATGCATAGCTTGTCATCTATATTTACATGTTATATGTTCTACTCTTTAGAAAATTCATGATTAGGCACTTCCACACAGCTGTTGTGGGATACAAGTTTGCGTCCATAATTTTTGTCCCCATAAGTGGCTATGGCTCTCATACTCAGTATTGACTCTCACCCCTACTCCTCTCCAGCATGTGGCTGTATGGTAGCAAGTGTTATGGCCAAGCCTCATAAATAAGTAACAATTTTCAAATGATTGCGGAGTGATGAGGTTAAAGTATATTTTTGTAGAAGTTTGGATATGCAAAATATTTTTAAAAAATCTGTCTGAAATGCCTTGCGCACCTGCATTTACCCATTCATACAATATGATGAGGAGACGATTCTTCCCCAATGACATCGGAGGCAGAGAGAGAGCATCGGTGTTAACATTCTTCTCTGCTTAACAGAAGTGTATCATACAATTTAAACGGTATAAGAGACGACAACGAGGATAATGTGACATGAACTAGCGGTGGTAGTTAGCAAAGCCTAAATCTCTGTATAGCTAGTATCCAACTGGGCGGGGCCAATGAGAACCGCAGACAACTTGGAGGGATTCATCTGAGACCCTTGTCAGAAATGATATACCAAGGAACGGAAGACTCTTTTGGTGGAACTGCCACTTCTCAGTGTTTTGCATATAGGGATCGGCCCTTAGACACCTGAAACCTGTCACATGTGGGCCTGATGGATTCCAGGTCAGCAGAGAACACCAGGATATCGTCCAATAGACCATGACACAGGTAAATAGCAAGTCTCTGAAAATGTTTTTGACAAATTCTTGAAAGACAGCGGCACATTGCAATGTCCAAAGGGCATGACCAGATACTCGAAGTGCATCTCAAGTGTTGAAGGCAGTCTTCCATTCATCCCCATACATTATGGATGAGATTATATGCCCCCCGAAGGTCCAAGATTCTGTGAGGTGGTCAAAGATTTCTGTGATCAGGTAGTGGGAAGCAATTTATCACAGACTTTACTAACCCACGATAGTCTATGCAGGGGCGGAGAGAACCACTTTTTTGGCCACAAAAAAGAATCCCGCACCAGCAGGAGACGAAGACCGGCGGAAAAAGCCTTTCTGCAGATTCTCTTGATATAGGCGGACATAGCTGTGTTTTGGGTAGGGACAATGAGTATAACCAACCTCGAGGCGGAGATGTGCCTGGCGGCAACCTATAGGACAGTTCTTTAAACTATAAGAACTTATAGTTCTTTGCTCTATAGTATGCTTTCGGATTTTCTTACAACAAGGCGCAAAATGCACCAAAGTCGGGGAACATTCCCAGCCGGGCTGGAGTGAGTTTGCTACTCTGTTGTGACTTTTAAGTCATGAATCTGAGCTTTGCAACAGCATTTTTATGCCGATAGTAAATTGGTGGCAATAATCATGTCTTACTTTTGGCAAATCAACAAATACCCTCTAGGTGACATTTTATAGCGCCAAAAAACTCAGGCAAACCAATGATAATCTCCCCTACTTAGCATACCTAAAATATCACAGTGGACACGGATTGTCCTTGTCCTGACACACTGTAATTTAAGCTCCCCTCAAATTTTTCTGTCACTGACCTCTTGGCTTTCTGCAGTTTTTTGCAGAGATTCTCTAGGATAATGATCTGATGAACATTGGTTTGTGTGTCATGAATAATAATTTTGCCCTTGAAAACCACTTTAACAAACATTTTTTTAAAAAAGTGTTGAAACTTTATCCCCATTTGTTTTGGAAGAAATTCCGTAGTGTATGCATCTTCAAGGTATTTCAAATCGCTTCAGATTTCCATTATTGAATCACTTATTGGAATATACAGTGTACATTAAATGTAGCAATCCTATAACATACTACTGTAGACCAGTGATGGCGACCTTTAGAGCGCCGAGTGCCCAAACTGGCAAACCAAAGGCACGTTTCTATTCAAGGTTGCAACACAGCAATTTAACCCATAGCGCCACACTACCCCTATCAGAGACAATAAACTGTGACATCATTACGCCACCATTACAAACCACAATAAATAGCATAATTCTGGTTATAAAGATCACTTAGAAAAGGCCCATTCCCAATCTACACTATACTATAAGCTAATATTGAATGATTACTGTAATACGCCACAGGTGGAAATATTACCGCCCAACTACTGGATTATCTTACCTTACCCCATACAGTGACAGCAGTCCTGAGTAGAGCAGGTAACTGGGGACATAGTTAGTCTGCTTATGCCAAATATTGCCATCTTAACCCCCCCTTTTTTGGTTTTTGCATTTATCTTTTTTACTCCCGTCCCCACTTCAAAAAGTAACTTTATTTTGTTCCATGTAAAGAAGCTTTGTGAGGGTTTGTTTTTTTCTGCATAATGCAGTGAAATTTGGTGCCATTTTTTTGTGCCATTTTTCTTGTGGCTTGGATTTTCCTGCTTTCACTGTTTCACCACAATGCAATATATTCTTTAGGTGGTGCTGATCACGGGAAACTAAATTTATAAAGGTTTTATAATAGTTCATACATTTTACCAAATGAAACCACCTGCCCAAAAAAAAAAAATTATTTTGCCATTTTGTGGGCGCTAACTTTTTTCATACTTCAGTGTATGGAGCTGTGTGTAGTGTAATTATTTTCCGAGATGACCTGATGTTTTTAATGCTAAATACCATTTTAGGACCGTACAGACTTTTGATCAGTTTTTTCTTACATTCTGTCAACTGCTAAAGTGGCCATTTGATCCATTTGGCAGAGGTGGTGAAGGTGTGTGCACAGTGGATGTTGGGATCACACTTTGACCGCTGTCTGTTGGCACATACATCACTTTCCTCTCAACAATTCACCGTCGCCAGTGATGCAGCATAGCACCCCTGCCCATTGTGCATGCGCTGCCTGCAGTGGATCTATGCTGGATCATTGCCCTCCTGATGCAAGTGAGGAGCGGCTTCATACACAGACCAGTGATATATGTGGCCAACAGACAGCTGTCATACAGGGGGATTTGGGACCCTAAATCACAGTTACCTATAGTTGGTTTAAGTGTCCCAAAAGCCACCTGACAGGCAGTTCCGCTCTAACCTAGACCTGCTGATGTGCAACCACACCAGCAGCCCCCAGCAGCTCCTGAACCTCTTAATCATCTTCTGATGCGCAGGCTCCTTCTGTGGACTCTCACTCCTCGTACTGCTTTACTTGTCCCTTCCCAGGGCGAAGAGGAGGAGGGGGCTTGCACTTATCGGCTGCTACTGTCTCACTAAAGGCATCACTAGTGAGCAGAGCCGATCAGCTTCAGCTGCATTGGCTGCCCGTAGCTCCGACTTTGATAAGAATGGGGGAGATGGTGCGTCAACTGCCGCCGAGAAGGCTCTCTTTCCCTCTCTGCACGCGTGCCATAGGTTCGGCCACCACTGCTGTGACCCGAATCCACATACTGGAGTGGATGTACATCTCATCCAGATTGCTCTATAGGTGAGATTAGAAAATCTATGTTTTGTTTATCTTCTGCGTTAATGGCTCTGTTGGAGTGAATAACTGCACTTGGAACTAACAAGATTGTAGTGGTGTGGAAATTGGAATGTGTAATGGACACCACAATTGGGATACCTATCCAAATGTCATAGCATACTCATAGCATAATATAAAAATCAAGATTCCAGAGGTAAAACTGCCATCATAAAAAAAAACGTCCATCTAAATTTTTTCCCCATTTTTGCCACACTCAAAAATGGAAATTAGAAGAGTGTAATTTATAAAAACGTCAGCCCTCCAGCGAAATAATGGCATCACTACTCATCCTGCTCTTACACAACCAAGTATGAAAAGTTTATATTTTTATATAAACTAATTAAAATGATAAAGTTATCTCCTGTTGATGACACTGATCTAGAAAAATGAGAAGTGACATTTAGATTGCACACGAAAGACATAAATACAAGGTCTGTAAGTAAATGGCCCAATTAATTTTTTTTTAATGGACATCATATTGATTATTTTTTTTCGCTTTCGTTATAATATCATAGATCATAAATATTAAACAATCAGGGAATGTTTATACGTTTCCATTCTGCATGCTGCAAATGATTCTCTTATCAGCTAAGTATGTTCACCTGATCGTTAAGATGTGCCAGTGCTACGGCTCCAGTTCATGTAGCCTTGCTCAAAGGTCAGTGCTGGTTTGGACGAGGCGTTCCCAGGCTGCTGAAGGTATTAAAATGCCGCTAACATCTTCTAACTAATTACTTATAGAAGTCACTCACCCATTCCAGAGATTATTCCCACAGACACCAACCGTAAATAGCAATTAAATACTTAATCCTGTTTTCCCTTTTAGCCGATGATGACCACCTAGCATTAGGTAAATACCCATGGCATAACTGACTATTCAGGATATCTAGTCGTTGGAATGGAACGTGTAATCTATGTTTTTTGTATTAGTCAGATTATATGCTAATATTTCCGTTAGTTCTGCTACATTTACAGTTTATCAACAACCTCATGATCTTTATCTCTCATATGTTCACTATGCGCCACAAATATTGAGGCATATAGTTTCAAAGAGTGTTTGCAATTCCTGCAGGTTTTATATATTAAAGATTTTTATGCCCACCACAAATTGCGTTTACAGACCTGAGCTTGACAACATCTCTTAGGAGTGCATCTTTCCTCCACGCGTTAATCGGGGAGTGAAGGACTTAATAACGCTGTTATTCATCGTGACCCCAATTAAGCACCTTTCAGAACAAGATAGCTATATCAGATATGCTACCATTCCAGATGTTCTGGAGCAGTGTGTGGTTTGGGGGGAATTTATGTCACCTGAAAAACAACAAAGGGAAACTCAATTAGTTTCCAAACTCCTGGATATTTACTCATGAATGATGATCTTTGTGTTGCAGGAGAGGTAGAAGTATATTGGGTGCACCTATAGCCTGAGTTCAAGAACCTAGATGGGTGGGAACCCCTAATGTTTAATCCGTCTCCCCCCCATTTGGTGGGGTATGACGTCACCCGGCGGTCGGACACAATAGCTCTGTACCGCCGCGGAGCCACGTCAAGCTGTCAAGTCGGCCGACTGCTTTCAAGTATCGGAGCTGCGGAAGAAGCGTCGACAGTGAGTCCATGAGTCTTTTATTTCTATGACTGGTGGTGGAGGACGGCTGCTGTTACAGGGGTGGTGTGTTGCTGTATACAGGGTGAGGAGACTGCGTCGGGCTGGTATAACAGAGAGCTGCCTAGATATGCGGCTGAGAAGTTGGCTGATGTACTGGCGGGGCTGGCTACGCTGTATACAGGGAGGGCATAAGAGGCTGGCGTAGTAGATGGGTGCGGGATAGGGCTGACGCCTCAGTCATTGACTTCACTGGGATCTGTTATCTGCTGTGTGTTTGTTGTCTTTTCTTGCGGCCATGCAAACCGTACTCATGAGCTCACTGAGTTTCAATCCATAGTACCCTATTATTGTCCAGAGCCTGAGCAGAGGAGCTGAGGTATTGCTCTGTCCTTCTTGTATGTGATCAAGCTTAAGCATGTTGTATTTACGTTTTCTTTTATATTGTGAAACTCCCCTTTATTTTATATTGTGTATTATACTGCTTGTGGGTGGTTATGTCTATTAAGCTAAAACTGTATTCTTATGTGGTTTTTGGTTAAAGGTAGGTGCACCCAGGGGTTTGTACCCTTTAAGACTCAAGGGAATAGTTGGGTATGCTTATGACACTGTGTGGTACATGGGATTGTCTCTAGTCAGTGTCTGATACTTGCACCACAGGGAGCTGCTTGTTCCAAGGTCGCTGCACACCATGCCCCCTGAATTATCTGCATTTTTGTTCTGTACATTTATTTTGTGCAGATAAAGTCAGCCTTTTCTTTGACCTGTAGGCCTGAGTAAAGATTCTTTCTTTCAGAAGCCCCACATCTCAAAGCCGGATGGCTGTATCTCGGGGGAGACTGGCTAGCTATGTATAGGGGGCTGGCTATATAGTCGGGAAGGATATGCTGGCTATATACTGGGGGCTGGGCTATATACTGGGGGATGTCTGCTTATATAGGGTGTTTTTCTATATACTCGGGTGGAAAGGCTGGCTAGGGTACTGGTGCTGGCTATATACTAGTGGAGGGAATGCTGGCTATATACTGGGGGGCTACTGGCTATATGATAGGGGGGCTGGCTATATACTGGGCTGCGCGGCCTATATACTGGGCAGCTTCATGGTCTGTATACTGGGGTGGGGACTGATGGCCTGTACCTGGGGGTCTGTTTGGCTGTATACGGGGGATGCCTGGCTTATACTACTGGGGGTATGCTATATAGAAGGGTAGCTGTTGTATACTGGGGACTGTCTCGTATAGGCGGGATGTTAGCTGGTCAAAGGGACTGTCGGCTGTCTTCACTGGAAGAGTGGGCTGTTCTATATACAGGGGAGTGGCTGGCTGTATACTTGGTGGGCTGCGTGCTATATCCTGGCGGACTGGCTGGCCTATACTTGGAGACTGGGCTGGCTATAGATGTCTGTGGCTGACTGTGCCTTAATAATACGCTGGGTACTTGCATGCTTTTGGGAGGGATATCTTGTGGCGCATATAATGTGGGATGCCAATGTAACTCTCGCAGAATAATATATTTTAAAATATGGGTGCTTATGGGCTCTCTTCAGCAAAAGGTTCCTCGACCCCCTGCTCTATATCTTGTTAATAACTTAACTTTCTGAAGATTGTTAGACTTGTCATACGAAATCAGCAACAGGTATTGTTATAACTAAAGTAAGACGAAGCCTGGGCAAACCGCAAAAAAGTACAAAAGTTTATTTGAAGTTTATTTTACGACGGTTAATAATCACATACCAATTGTGCACCATCTACTAAAGAGGGGAAGTCCAAGCCCTCACTTGATTTTCTGTAACAATGTATCCTTAACTGCTAGAGACTTTATTTATTCGTACTATACAGAAGGCATCATGACTTTTAAGCATGCAGTCAGCTGGTACTACTCCTTCCTGGGCCATATAGACACCATCCTCTTTTGAATAGTATATATATGGTTACAATTTTGTGCTATTTGTACACCTTCAAACCTGCTATCCCCAGATCGATCCAAAATGAGTTGTGACCAGTGGGATTTGTGGGCAAGCAGAGACATACAGGAAGACTGTCTTCCTGAGTGCCCGAGCTCGGATACCAACATCCTCTCACTTGAACCCCAGAGCACTTTCAAAGGGTGTAAGAGGAGATTCCTGAAGAAGTTCTCGGAATATAAGTTCTAGGTCCGCGATGATGCAAATTACTAACCATTATATCAGCGGATTACTACGGACTCTGGTAGTTTCTTGTGACCGTGTTCGCTATTTGACTCTTGAATCCTGCCGCCTGCCATGACCTGTGTCCGTTCACTGACCCTGATTCCCGTACTGGTACATCCTGACACGCCTCCCTACTGTCCCTGCTAATTATTCCTCTTCATTAACTGCCACGACTGCACAGTGAACTGACAGGTTGTACCAGATCACGACAGCAAGTCCAACCCGCTTTGGGCGACGGGCTCTGGTGACAACCCAGGTTGCACTTAATTCCGGTCCCATGTCGGCTTACGTCATGTCGCGAGTATACCAGTGGGTCCACTAGCCCCTAAGCATACAGTGTCTAAAACAGCTGATGTTTAGGTGAATGTCAGGTTCAATTGTTTAGGTCGAAATGCTCACCTGTCGGATGCTCCTGGCTGCTAATTAATCACGCGCCTCATGTGTTGACCCATGATGGGAGAGGAGGCTGCGATATTTTCTTAACATATTTAAGCATATTGGTCTGGCTACTATCTTCCAAGCTTTAAAATATTTTATATCAAGAAATACGCGTATTAGCATCTGCAATGTGATATTCTTATTACTTCATTAATGCATAAGAATTTTAGGACTTTCAAATGCATTTATGCTCCATGTCTAGTACATGAATTATAGCCTAGTATACTGCTGCAATACAATACTATAATATTTCAATATGGCCATATATGTATCTATGGTAAAGGGTTATTATTCTTAGTTTGATGGCAGCAAATAATTCCACAGATTATGGAACGTGCATCTATGCAGTCCACAAATTGTGCTTGTGGTGATATGAGGGCGGTGAGAGCTTCATCCCTTCTTGGCTTCCAGAAACTTAATATTCTAATGCACAATTATCAAATAGCAACGCACTCCCTGCGTGTCATTTGAACATGCCGAAAGTGACTGGGTTCCTCTTACTTAGGCAACTTTCTATTATTTTCTCCTAAAGACATATAGTGACACCTAGAGAAATGATCATGTGTGTATGTCTGTCTGCGGTCGGGAGTGTGGGCAATACCACGGTGCATGTTGGATACTTGTGATAACAAAAGTATAGGGATCCAAACAGAAATTAAGGTTGAGTTCCCTTTCACTTGTTTTAAACGGGGTATTTTGGAGATAGAGACACTTACTGGTCATCAATGTGCAGAAAAGAAGCTCAAATCGTTTACTTTTTTGACTCACAATCTTATCGCTTAAAGTCTCTTGCGATCACTCCCACCTAGATGGCCCCATATATCCTCACCCATCCAGGCAAAGATGCTACTGCACTGAGTGCACCTGAGCCTGTCACGCTCATATATACAGTAATTGTCAGCTAAATAAACTTTGTTTCTCTCACTTATCTATAACTAGTGTGTTGACTGCCATCAGTGCACGTGACCTCTGCCCACAAACACTGGGCCATCGCTGGATGTGTCACTACGGTGTACCAGTGCCATTATGTTCGATATTCCCCTCCTCCGTTTTAAGTATGTCTCCAATTGCATGTTGCTCTTGCCATCTCCATGTACTTCACCGTCTATCTCCATGTAAAAACCATCCCTTTCCTCCAACATACAGATCTCACATAAAAAGACCTAACACGTTCCTTAAAAGCTGTTCGCTGCATTTGCATGATGCTTTCCGTTCCACCATCATCGTCACCTTGGACTACCAGTTTGTCGCTGGTTTTGCAGCTCATCCTTAGAAAAATAGTGTAGCTGATGTTGCAATATGATACATTAGGCTCTTATGGAAGAAGAAAACTCACGCTCAACATACAGTGCTACATCAAGACAGTCCCAGATCCTTCCAACATAGTGCCCCATGTACTGCCATACCTCCTGTCCCTCCAGCCATCCAAACATGGAGTCCCTATTAACCCCTTACCGACATGTGACTGTATATTACTGTCACATGCTGGGCTGGGAGCATGAGAGGGCCACGGGCTGACCCTCTCATAGCCGGAGTCTTTGCTTCATGGTATAAAATTATCAAAAAAACCTAAACTCAATCACCCCCCTTTCCCCTAAACTGATATAAAATATAATAACATAAAAACATAAACAACTTAGGTTATCGGCTGCAAAAGCAACCGAAATGGCCTGATCATAAAGTAGCTAATGATTCATGTGTTTATCCCGTGAACGGAAAATCCGCGCCCAAAGTCGAAATGGCCATTTTTTGCCATTTAAAAAACTAAAGATTCTATAAAATGATCAAAGTCCACGATCCTAACAAATGATAACATTATAATTCTCAAAATTTGGCAAAAATGACACCGTCCCAAAGCTACTCGTACACCAAGATAAAAAAAGTTTTAGCGCCAGAAGACGGCAGGAATCCCCCACATTATTTTTGTATAGAGGTTTTATATTTTTTTAATGTATAAAACATTATACAACCTATCAAATTTGGTATCCACCGATCATACTGACCCAAATAATAAAGTAGAACATGTCTTTGTGGGGCGCTCATTGAATCAGTAAAATCCACAGCCCCAGAATTACGCACAAATAGGCTTTTTAAAGACCAAGTTATACACTGCAGTTGTGGAATTTGTTTCGCCCGCTTTCCCCAGTAAGGCATTGAATATTAATACACATTTTGAAGGTACTTTGTAATCACAACAGCGCTGTACACGGAAAAAAAATAAAAAATTATAGATTCAGTAAAAATGAAACGGCAAAAAATAAAAGAAAAAGGGCGTGGCCCATGTAAGGGTGTTAATCAAGCCCGTCCTCTCCCCCACTTCCTAACTGTTGTGCAATGATCCCGTTCCTACCAGCCTACCGTCCGCGCTGCAAGATACAAAATACACCCGTTGTCCCTCCATGCAAGAGGGTGTGGTGCCCTAGTGTGCCTATTTCCCTCATCCAGTCCTTGGTTCGCCTCATCACCATCCCTACACTGGCTGCTGCATCCACACCCCTCCAGCCGTTCTACTTGCATTGCTACCTGCTAACCGCATACACACATCACTTCCTCGTACCCATAAAGTGACCGCCTCAGCACAGATTCTGAGACTTCTCCCTAATGATGATGGCTTCATCTTTTGTATTAGTCCCTGCCTCCTTGTGTGACACACACCCACTGCAAGCACACTAACACCCATAGTGATAGTCCACATGACCTGTCCGAGTTGGCAGGACTTGCAAGGTGGACTTGACTAGCCACAGTTTTTCAGTCCTGTGCCTCTACCTGGACAAAATGCACGTGACTAATTTAAGGGCGTAACATTAAATTCCTAATTAACATTTGTTCATATATGATTTAAATAATTTGCATAAACCTTACATTTTCACTTTTACCAAGTTTGGAGTGCTGTCTATTTTTTATTACAAGATTAGTGCACCTATATAGATGTGTGGCCTTATCAAAATGAACAACCTCCATAGTAGGATTCCCATTTTGAATTTAATATGTGTATTTTAAAGTAAATTTGAGTGCCTGATAGCTATCTAATTTAAAAAGTGTGGCTATTATAAATAAACGTTATATAAAGTTTTATAGCTATCATGTAAACTTTTATCTCACTCTGTGTATCCCTTTTGAAGTTTAGTAATCAGGTTGTTAGTCAACATCTGAGATTGCGTCCCTCACTCCTATGATTCCAAACACCAGCCTTCTGCCACTGATAAGCCTTGTTTCTTCCTGACATCAAAATCCATCTGCATGTGAAGCCTTAGTATGTCTCCAGAGACGAGGCCATACTGACCATTGTAATGATAGGCCTACATACAATTGGCTTTCTCACCAGGTCCAGTGTGGCCCATACACACGCTTCCAGTTATTCAACTCCCACTTGTCCCTGAAGTGATGTGTAATAATAAGAACAGACAGTTTAACTAAATTATATTTATAATAAAAATACCAGCTTCCTTTGGATCAACAATAACCCACAACACACCTCGAAATGCAGTCGAGCAAAGAGTGTATTTATAATCACAAAAGCATAATTTGCTGTCTTGTCCACGGACCTTGAAATCATGGTCACTAACACATATCATGGATAGCATCAATTCATGCCTACTCGGATTAGTGTATCCTAATAGATTTGCCAGGTAAGTTTGGATTACCAACTATTGACTGTACTGATTTTTCTGTAGGAATCATCTTTTTACTGTCTATTGTATAAATGTTTATATATCCGTTCACATTTTATCTGTTAGTAACTATCATCAAAGTTATTATTCCACCTCTCCTCCCAATCATGTTTATAAACCGTTGTACGTTGCAGGCATAATATGATAGCTATTTTCATAGCAAAACCTATTTCTTAGTGTGGTGGAAGAAGTACAGGCACATATTATAAATGGGTGCTCCACTTTCCGATAATGTTTAATCTTGTTGTTCGCCAGGTGCAGAGATAGCTCAGCCGTCATTTTGTAAATGGTCCTTGGGGAAAGCTGTGAGTAAAGATGAAGGCACAAAGTGCTAACAGAAACTGATCATTTGTTCTCACATTTTTAGAACGTTTGTCGGCACGATCCATCTAATGATCTTCTGAAAGAAAAAAGTAATTAGTTCTTTAGTTCCACTCTAAACTTAGAACATTATTTAGGGACATTTTGCTGTGTTCCCATGCAGAGGTTACAAATATTGGTGAGTTTTATACCAGTTTAGACGGACTGGCATCACCATGTAACAATAGGCTGAACATAATAAGACGTGTGAAGGGCATAACTTCAATGCTTGATATTCTGTAAGTGAGCACTGTCTGCTCAGTAAGACCTCTGCATATCTAACTCATTTGGAATACCCATGAGTCAGATGCGGTTTTCATGCTTGTACAGAAGCATAGAACAGTGCATCCTAAGTTTAAACGGAATGTCCCACTGTTTCTTAATGTATCCCAAATGCTAGTACTGTAATTTTAAGGGTTAACAGTACATTTTATTGTGCCCTGTACAGTTTGTGCTCCATTATGGGGGAAATGAAGCGGAAGGTTTAAAGTGGTAAACAAATTGCTTGTGGCAAACCAATGCAGCTCCCAATTTGATTTCCCCAATATACTATATTCATAACATAAAGCCTGAGCTCTGATCGTTTGCTATGACAAACGACTTTGTATAACAAATAAAAGGGACAATTTTATGGTGGGCACCATGCGATAGAATATAGAAAAATATATTAAAACCAAACCTCACAAAGAAATCATTGTGGGAGTAAAAAGAGAACAATGTATGCGGCTCACGTTGTACAGCGGAGAAGGGTGTGATTACCCCTCAAAAACCCAACATGTGATACACATATAGAAAACTTTATTATTAATACCATCCACTCTGAATGATAATAAAGAAATCTACATCCCCATGGGCGGCGGTTGTACATGAATGTTCCTTTGTTCTCTCATTTCTTTCTTCCCAGTCTTATCTTGAATACTATGAAATCTCGTAAGAACCCACACTTCACAAGACTGACACAGGTTGTTAGCGTCGTTCGGGTGTGAGCTACACTCACTGACACCTCACTGTAGTCCTGGCAACTCCAAGCTTTCCCAGAGATTCCCTCCACATTTTAGACAAGAACAGAAAAATCCCATGGATCTCAACTGGATCCATGAGACCAGATTGCTGACCCTTTGACTTCCAATTGAAACCAGAATCTCAAAATCTGCTGGATCTGGTCCATGGAGGAAATTCCAGAGCCCTCCTAGGGCTTAAAGGGTGTGTCTGTATCATAGCAATCAAGCCCCTCCTTGTTTATGTGTTCTTTTCTCATTGGGGAAAAAAAACTATTTTCCTATCTAATGCAGGCAGGAATCATGGGGTTTTGGCCCTGGGGTTGGCTTCCTAACCACATATCAATCCTGAAACGAATGAGTTTTAAAAACAATACAAAACAGAATCCTGGTGCGTGTCTCTAATCGAATAGGTTCTGGTTTCACTGAGGCTAGTGAAAGGGTGTCTTTAGCCTAGTGATTTGTGGGAGAGCGTTGCAGCACCCATAACAAAGTTGTGTTGGGCAACTTAACTCATTCCTGTGAGTTCAGGCAGTGTTTAATATAAAAATGGATAATGAATTGACTTGCATACCACTTCCGGGTCCAGAAACATCACATACACAATAAGTAATTTTAGACTACGGTTATCTCGTCCTGACGTATACTGCTCTGTTCAGTATTACATACTTGGCCAGTCTCCCTCTGCACGGCACTATATCTTGCCGCTCGATCTCGTGCATTTAAATTAATACAGAGTGAATACAGTTTTTGACGTAAGACGGGCACATAACACTGCATGTAAGACATATGAGGTAATTAACAGTGTTGCATGTGAACACCAGTATTGTACGAAATTGAAACACTATTCTTCACATTCCAATGTGTCACTCCGCTAACTTAGCGGGGGGAGAGCCCGCTGCGAAACACCTGAAGTGAAGATAGTGTTCTTCAATGTGTTCTTCCAACGTGAAAACGCTAAACTCTGTTGTTTCGCTGTTTTGTTTTCTTTACGGAAATTCTCTCCCATGACTTTATTTCGTATTCTATACAGCCTTCATGGGAGTTTATCATAACCACACCAAATGCTTCACTAGAATTTTCAGATAACTGAAATAATCAACCTTTAACAAGCTAGTGGGCTGTTTGCCAAAACGCACTACACAATAAGCGCCAGTCAGGCACGTTCCTTGGTTTCGCCCCCACTCCTGTCAATCCCGGTATTTGGACCTTGCAACATAACAAACCCTATCAAAAGGTATGAAGGATAAGCAATAAAGAATGTAAAACCTAAATAGATAATCACGACTGAATGGGATCCATGAGGGTGCAGGTGGCCAAGGAGAGGGGGATATGAAGTCTACAGACACTCAATCTCCACGTAGTTGCTATTTTTACCACCCACACTGTCCAAGCCACGACAGACTGTAAGGAATCTGGAGTTTAGGCCCCTTCCACTTGCGTTGCAGATCACGTTAGAGTTTGATCATTGTTGGTCAGTGAAAAACGCCACATTTTGCATAAGTGCAATCAGTTTTCATGTCAGAGTTGTTTCAGTGTCTCGTTTTTTTCACCAAGCTTTTTTTGTGCAATTTCAATTAGCAATTTCAATGCGTGTTTTCTCTGTGCGCGTAAATGCAACTCCGGACTGGAGCTCTAATCTGTTTCTAATGCATTCGTATGTGCGTAAAATGCTTCACTGCAGTTCCATAGTGCAGCGTTTTAGCTCATCCAATGTTGGCGTTTTTCACCCGCGTCGACTTTGCAAACAGTAGAGCATATGTCCAGATGAAACGCTGACTAAAAAAAAATTCTCTGTGTGTGCTGAAAACAATGCAAGTCTGAAAGACCCATTGATTACAATTGGCGTCAGAGTAGCAAGTGCTGGTTCTGCGCGTCAAAGCACGCGCAGAAAACGCTGCAGTGAAACCGCAAGTGTAAAGGGCCTTACACTTGCTGGCAGTTTACTAAAAAAAGCATAATGGGTCATTTACTAAGGGCCCGATTGCGTTTTTCCCGACGTGGTTACCGATATTTCCGATTTGCCGCCGATGTCACCTGATTAGCCCCGGATTTTGCGCCGCTAATCGGATGTGGTCCGCATCGCCCGGCATGCAGCGCGAGAATCGGGGGGGCGTGGCCAACAAAACCGACTATTCGGAAAAAACCGCCCATTAAAAAACCGAAAATGTTGTGCTTTGGAATTTGCTTACCTTCACCTGGTCTCAGCTCGGTATTCTGGTCCGATCTTTCAGCGCATAGCTCCCACCTGGTGGCTCAAGAGACTACGTATAACCGTCGGACTCCAATCCTTCATAAACCGGTGATGGAGAGTGTAGTAATAATTGCCATTTCGGACCCTTCTGATATCGCATAGGACATTGCGTTGATTTAATGTTTACTTTACTTCTTGTCTTCACCACTAATATCTTACAAACTATAGCCCTCTCTACCTACGTCCAGATAAGATTTCTTATTAGTTCTTTCACTATCTGACTTCAACTTCATCGTTACTGACCTGCATACTTTGTCATCTATACTTTTACATGTATATATGTTCTACCTTTAGAAATATCCATGATTAGGCACCTTCCACCACAGCTGTTGTGGGATACAGTTTGCGTCCATACTATTTGTCCCCAATAAGTGCTATGGCTCATGACTCAGTAATTGGCTGTCTCACCTTACTCCTCTCCAGCATGTGGCTGTATGGTACACAGTTGGTATGGCCAGCATCATAAATTAGAACAACTTTCAAATGATTGCGGAGTGATGAGGTAATAAAGGTATATTTTTTTAGTAAGTTTGGATATGCAAAATATTTTTAAAAAACTTCGTCTGAAACTGGCCGTTGTGCGCCACCTGCATTTCCCATTCTTACATTGATTGAGAGGGAATTCTTCCCCAATGGAATCGAGGCAGAGAGAGACGTTCTGTTTAACATTGCTTCTCCCTTAAACCATAAAGAGATGTATCATACACATTTAAATGGTAGAAGAATCGCGACTAACAGGATAAATGTGACATGAACATCGTGGTCGTTCCGCAAAGCCTAGAATCCTCTGTATAGCTAGTAATCCACACTGGGCGAGGCCAATGGAGGAACTCGCAGACAACTGGAGGATTTTCATCTGTGACCCTTGGTCAGAAATGAGTTACCAGACCTCGTTGGTGGGACTCTGTAGCCACTTCTCGAGTTTTGCCAATATAGGCATCGAACCCCTTCCTTAGACACCGATAACCGGTCACACGTGGGCCTGTTGGTATTCCAGGTCAGCAGAGAACACCCAGGATACTCGTCCAATAGACCATTACACAAGGTATATAGCCAAGTCCTCTGAAAAATGTTGTGTGCAAATTCTGTGAAAGACAGCGGGCACATTCAATTTCTCCAAGGCATGAACCAGATACTCGCAGGCTCCATCTCGATGTGAAGCAGTCTTCCATTCATCCCATTCGCTGACTGGATGAATATATCCGCCCCCGAAGGTCCAAATTTCTGTGATGTGGGTCACAATTTCTGTGATCAGGGAGTGGTGGGGACGCGTTCGTTCCATCAGCTTACTAAGCCCACGCTAGTCTATGGCAGGGTCGAGAGAACCATCTTTGGTTGGCCCACAAAAAAGAATCCCGCACCAGCAGGAGACAAGACCTCGCAACAAGCTTTCTGCAATTCTCCTGATTAGGCGCATCACTGTGTTTTTGGGGTAGCAATTAGTAATATACCAACCTCGCGGCGGAGATGTGCCTGGCACGCAACTCGCTATAGATAGGACTTCATAAGGACCAGTGTGTGGCACTAGTCCCTTGTTCTCTCCGATAAACATCGGCAATGTCCGTATTAGCAGAGGGCAGACCCCTCAGAGGGTGGATGACACTGGGCAGACATAGAATGGCACTCTAGACCCCACCGAAGAACCTCCCAATCTGCGTTAGCACTGAAGCTGTGCTGTAACCAACGTGAGACCCAACAGAATGGCATAAACTAGATTTGGAAGCACATAAAACAAACAGTCTCTCCTTTTCTAGCCCTGACTTGCAGGGACAGAAGATCCGTGCGAGAAGCCATACTTGCGCGTCATGGCGGCGACATTTCATTGCTGACCTTGCGCGCATCTCCCCGTACTCTGGACACTATAGTGGTACTACGACCTGAGCCTGTACGAACCTCGGTGGAACCATGACCGGATCTTCCTGTTACGATCTGGGTGGATGGATCCTCCTACCACCACGGTGATGAGTAAGCCGACACCTGGGACCGCCAGGAGTCTAAGTGAGTACCCAGTCGGCCCCGGTTTTCACGAGCGCAGCCGCCAGTCCTGGATGATCCTGCTTGCGGCGTGATACCCACCTGGAGTCTGTCCACAGGTGCATTTTGCACCGCGGTGGTGCCAAGGCGTATGCGGAATCGTGAGGCCAACTCGTGGTCAGGGGACAGCGCTTATGAGTCAGTACAGAGCATCATCAGGTTCGGTTGGGATGTAGCAATAGCCAGGAGCAGCCGCACGAATCGGAGTCAGGAAGAAATCGGATGTCACAACGGAAATCTGAATAAACACAGGGCTTGGATACTCTTGAACCTATTCACTCTATGCCTTACAAATTGAATCATGTAATTTTCACCTCCATCATCAGTAAACTCGGACTGCATGTCCTCAGGCATTATGCCAAACGAATCGACACATGCTGATGCGTGACAGCATCTTTAAAATTGAAGAAATCACACTAGGATTTGTGTATCTAACTCTGCTTTATTCATCGAATAAATGCTTCTGAAAATAAGGTATAAAGAATGATCATAAACAACAATATGCATAATTTTTGTACAAGTTGTTTTTACAGATATGATACGACCAAACCACAGTCGTACTATGACTAGTGTAGTAACACAGCTTGCTCCTCGTTGCCTTTCTGCTATGTCACAAGATAATCTAGCTCTTATTCCGATATAGCTCAGCAGAACATAGGGCTTAATTTACTAAGGTCCCGCAGCCACATTTCAGTTGGGAATTCTCCCGACTTTGGGGATTGCGCTCGGGTGGTGTACACATGGATCGGATTGTGTCGCCACCAATCGGGGCGCCAATTCCCAGACGGATTCGACACTAAGCTCAGAATTTAACTTCACATTTTGTGTCACAAAGCCCAGGAACTTACCTGCACATGGGAAGAAGAAGGTAACTCAGCCAGACCTGATCGGGAGCAACACAGTGCAGGAATATCGATCTACTGGATCACGTCTGAGCTGCATCATCATTCAGCAGGGAACACACCTTGGGATACGCGAACTCAACGACAGTTAATGTAAATGTCCCCATAGTGCTCAAGGTATGCACAGTACACAGGCAGAAGTGGTAATTATAGTATGGTGGTTTAGCAAGACTTAGACCCAAGCCTTCTATAGGGGACCAATGGCCACCCTACCCACCGGCCCACATTTTATACTCAAAGGACCCTTACCCTTAAAACCTTGGCATCTGTTGCCAGCTCTCATTCATATTTATACAAAATGCAGCACAGTGCGCTTAGTTGTTAGCAATTATCGCCTTGCGTTCTGGGGACCTGGGTTCCGGTCCCGGGTCCACTCTGTAAGATTTGTACTGTTCTCTCCGTGTTTTGCGTGGGTTTTTCCTCGTGTCTCCGTTTCCTCCCACACTCCGAACATAACTGGTAGGTTAATAATAATTCAATTATTTCTAAAGGAAGCAGATTTTTGCAGCCCGTGCACAGAGCTTCCCAATAGTCCCCAATGGGGCTCAATGAAATCAACCATACCATAGGTTTTGAGTGTGTCTGAATTATATTGTAGCCCCTTGGGACAGGGATGACTTGCAAGCTCTGTGTAGCTGCTGCGTATCTGTTGGCGCTATATAAATAAATTACTTACTTATTATTATAAAGCCATTTAAGGTCTTCCAAGGTCCGCCACCCCCTTGAAGAGCGCGATCCAAATCGACCCATTCCTCCATTCCCAGGAATCATTATCAGGTACCATATGTAGGCTAGTGAATGCCAGCTTGAGGGCTTTTAAGCTTTATATTCATACACCCTAAGGCCCATGGCAGTCTTTAAATCCCCGCCTAGACTAGACCTATGGTCGGTTTGTGAGATGCCCTAATCAGAAGGCCTGTCTTTCTTGAGAAAATATGTTATTTTAAATGCGCAAACAATATCTGATTTTTTTTTAATTTTTATAGAACAAAAATAATACGTCCTGGTGCTCCATGACATGTCGACAAAGTCTTAGTGCCGCATTCTAGCCCCAGTTTTTTCAACTCACCAATGTCTTCCACTCTGATGTCAAATTGCCCTTCTCTCAGCAGCAAAACTAGTCCATAGAGACTAGTTCTGGGACAAGCATACCCTGGGTGAGTCTATTTTCCATAAAAGAGTAAGAATATCTAAGACAGACCTATGAACTGGGCTCTTACCAAAGGTCTGTGCTGTAAGTGGCATCCATTGTCATAATCTCCTTTTACCATCCCACATCACACCTTGTGGCCTTGCTGTGTTTGTAGAATTTGACCTTGAATGTTTTTAGAATGGGACCATCTAGGGTAGTAAAATTCTACCAATGATGACTATTCCCATCACTGGAATGTTTGGCTTGTGATTACTGATGGGGTATTGACTTTATAGATACCTGATGTGGATTACAAAGTGTTGTCGCAAGGTGAATTTAACGGGACACCATCATCATGTTTTTCCTCATCGAATTACAGCTACCTCAGAAAGACGTATAAAATATTCTTTTAAGGGTCCCCCGTCTAATAGGGTCAAACTTCTTTATTACACTTATTCTATATTCTCCAATAAAATAAACCTCCATGTGTCAATGGGCTCAATAGCAGTAGAACCATGTCGGAGTCATGCAAATCTAATTTTTGTGGTTTGTTATAGAGATAAACAGTTTTATACTAAAATTGGACTATACTGCAGACTCCATATCCCAAATACATCAGTACTGTTCTCCATTCTGTAGCTCACAGAATCACGGACTTCGATGCGTATTTGAAATAAGAGATCCCTCTTTACAAATGATGCAGAACATGATTCTACGTTTTTTGGGAAAGGCAAAATGTTATATATGGAGTACTATGCCATACCCGTGGATATGTATGCATCATACGGACCTTCAAAATACATAAATTAATCACACTAAAATTACGGTATCATTGACTAAATAGAAAACTTCATTTTATATACTCTTCATCGCACTGTTTCTTGCTAGTTATTGAGCATAAACAATCACTTGGGCTTTAGTTGCCAGCTTTATTAAATAGTTTTGGGATCATTCCGATATCTGCATTATTTTTACAACTATTTGTGAGATCTCCCAGACAAGACAATATTAAATGCTCTATAATTAAATTATAGATAGTCATAAATGTATTTGCCTTTTAATTGACATAGAACGATAAATTTCGGAATATTTTCAGGAAGACGATTCTCTGCTTATAACTATCTTGGCAGCTGAACATCTTCCTGATGATTGCAAATAGTATGGTTGTTAGTGAATTGTTCAAGGGTGGTTTTCTAGCCATTCATTAGATAGAGGATGTATTACACTCTAGGAGGTTGAGATTGTTTAGGAACGTATATGGCTTGGTTCAGTCAGTACTTGTTGTGCAAGACCACATTGTTTAAAAGAAAATTGAGACAGTAAATCACGATTTCTATTTAATGTCCTATTTTCATTTTTTGACCAATTTCATTGAATCTATTTCTAATCACCCATTTGTACAAGCTAGACTGTTGTGGCTTGGTACTGATTTTATTCCTTCATTTGTGTTTTGGATAATGTGTTCTATATTGTTAATCTTAACAAAATTTATTGTTGCATAGAAGACACAAAAGCATGCCACACAGAGCGATCCACAAGGCAATATGATGTTGTAGTACACGTTTCTATGCAAAATACCAATCAAATGGGTCCAGCGGTGGGTGGATCGATCTATGAGTGGGTAGGGGATATATGGGTGGGTAACCGGATTTACGTTACGATCAGAGGTGGTGGATCCTCTGTACCACCACCAGGTCGTTCCACAGGTGCAATTTTGCCCGCGGTGGTGGCCAAGGCGTAGTGCGGAATCGTGAGGCAAACTCGTGGTCAGGGACAGGCAGGAGGTCAAGACAGGCAGCACAGGTTCAGAGTCGGGGATGTAGCAATAGCTCAGGACAGGCAGCACGGAATCGGAGTCAGGAAAGAAATGGAGGTCACAAACGGAAATCTGAATAAACACAGAGGGCTTGGATACTCTTGGAATCCTATTTATGCCTTACAAATTGAAATCATGTAATTTTACACCTCATCATCAGCTAAACATTCAAGGACTGCATGTTCAGGCATTTGCCAAAGAATCGACACATGGGGTGATGCAGTGACAGCATTTTAAAATAGAAGAAACACAACTAGGATTGTTGTATAGATCTGCTTATCTTCATAGAATAAATGCTTCTGAAAATAAGGTATAAAAGAGAATGCATAACAAGCAATATGCATAATTTTTGTAAAGTTGTTTTTATACAGATATGATACAACCAGAGACCACAGTCTACTTGATGACTATGGTAGAACACAGCTTTCCTTTGTCCTTTCTGCTGATGTAACAGGAAAATCAGCTTCAAGCAGGAACATAGGGGCTTATTTACTAAGGGTCCCGCAGCCACATTTTCTGGGATTTCCACGGTTTGGGGATTGCGGGGTGTTGTGTCACATTCGATCGGATGTGTGTCGCCACAAATCGGGGGGCATGATCAGACGGATTCGAACTAAGCTCAGAATTTAACATTCAAATTTGTGTCACAAGCCAAGAATTACCTGCACTGGGAAGAAGAAGGTGAACTCAGGCAGACACTGAGCGGGGAGCAACACATGCAGGATATCGGATCGTGGACCGGCTGAGTGCATCATCAGGGAAACACACTTGGGGATCGCGACTCAGGACATAGTAAATGTACCCCATAGTGCTCAAGGTATGCACAGTACACAGGCAGAAGTGATTATAGTATGGGTGGTTTAGGCACAAGACTTAGACCCAAGCCTTCTAGGGCCAATGGCCCCCTAACCACGGCCAAATTTTTACTCAGAAGGACCTTACCCTTAAAATCTCGGCATCTGTTCCAGCTCTCAACATAAGGACAGTGTGGTGGCAGAGTCTCTGCTTGATTCTCCGAGAAGACATCGGCAATGTCCGTATTAGCAGAGGGAAAACCCATCAGAGGGGTGGAGGACACTGAGGCAGACATAGAAATGGCACTCTAGACCCCAGCGAAGAACCTCCCCAATCTGCCAGTTGAGCACTGAAGCGTGTTGCTGTAACCATGGGAGACCCAACAGAATGGCAGACATAGATTGGAGAAGCACATAAAACAACAGTCTCTCCTTGTTCATAGCCCTGACTTGCAGGGACAGAAGCTCGGTGCGGAGAAGCCAAAACTTGCTGCAGCATGGCGGCGACATATCCATGTTGCTGACCTTGCGCGGCAATCTCCCAGGACTGCTGGACCACTATAGTGGTAAGAACGACCTGAGCATGTAGCGGAACCTCGTGGGATCCATGGGAGTGTAAAGGGTGCTGGCTGCGATCTAAGAAATCAAGCCCTCCTTGTGTTTATTGTTCTTCCATTGGAAATATTTTCCTATCTAAGGCAGGAGGAATCATGGGGTGTGCCTGGGTTGGCTTCTAACCACAATATAATCCTGAAACGAAATGGGTTTATATCAAACGAGAATCTGTGGCGGTCTACATATGATAAGGTTCTGTTTCACTGAGGCTAGTGAAAGGGTCTTTTTAGCCATTCAGATTTGTGGGAGAGCGTTGCACCATAACAAGTTGGTGGGCAACTCTAACTCACTTCCTGTGAGTTCAGGGAGTGTATATAAAATGATATTATTTGACCTTGCATACCCTTCCAGGGTCCAGAAACATCACATACACCATAAGTAATTTTTAGAGTAAGCGTGTATACTCGTCTGAGTATACTGCTTGGTCGAGTATTAGCATACTTGGACCGGCTCCTTGCTCGGACGAGTATCGCCGGCTCAGATCGAGCATTAATTAATAAAGACAGTGAAGACGTGTTTTACAGTGCAGTAATAACACATACACATGTTACAGAGTTTTTCCTTGTGAAGACACATTGAAATAACACTATCTTCACTTTGCAGGTGTTCCGCTAAGTAGGAGATGTGCGCAAACATCTGGAATGTGAAGAATAGTGTTCTTCAAGTGTTCGCACTTAAATGGTCCGTGTTCACTGTTTTCACTGTTTTTTCTATCCTTCATATGTACATGTCAAAAATTAAAACATTTTAAAGCTAGTGGCTGTTTGCCAAAACGCACTACAAGAATAAGCGCCAGTCAGGCAGCGTTCCTTGGGTCACCCCCCACCCTAATCCCGTAGTTTGGACCTTGCACTACAAACCCTATCAGAAAATGGTATGACAGGATAAGCAATAAAAGAATGTAAAACCAATATGAAATAACGACCTGAATGGGATCCAGAGGGTGCAGGGGCCAAGGAGGAAGTGTAAATGAAGTCTAAGACACTAAATCTCCACCGTAGTTGCTATTTTTCCCCACACTGTCCAGAGCCTACAGACAGTGGTAGGAATCTGGAGATTTAGGGCCCCTCCACACTTGCGTTTGCAGATCACGTTAGAGTTTGATCATGTGTTGGCAGTGAAAAACCACATTTTGCATCAGAGTGCATCAGTTTTCATGTCAGAGTTTGTTCATGTGTCTCAGTTTTTTCACGCGCGTTTTTGTGCAATTTCAATGCATTTCATGCAATTTCAATGCGTTTTTCTGCGCGTGTAATGCACTCAGGACTGCTCTATTCTTCTATGGCAATTGATGCGTGAAAAATCATTGCACTTGCAAGTGTCTCAGAGTGCAATGCGTTTTTTATGCATCTCCATAAAACTTGTATGGTGCGTTTTTCACCGCGCGTGACTTGCAAAATATAGTCGCATGTCGAATGTAAACGCACATAAAAAAAATTCGCGTGTGTGCGTGAAAAAAATGCAAGTCTGAAAGATCCATTGATTACAATGGGTCAGAGTGCAATGCAAGTTCTGCGCTGTCAAAGCACGCGCAGAAAACGTGCGTGAAAAACCAAGTGTGAAAGGGCCTTACACTTGCTGGCAGTTTACTAAAAAAAAAGCATATGGGGGTCATTTACTAAGGGCCGATTCGTGTTTTCCCGACGTGTTACTCGAATATTTCCGATTTGCGCCGATTGTACCTGAATTGCCCCGGGATTTTGGCACACGCATCGATGTGCCCGGCGCCGGCGTCACGCGACGAAATCGGGGGGCGTGGCCAAACGAAAACCCGACGTATTCGGAAAACAACCGCATTTAAAAACCGAAAATGTGTCGCTTGGGAAGTTGCTTACCTCTCACCTGGTCCAGCTCGCTTTTCAGCGCAGCAGCGCCACCTGGTGGACGCGAGGAACTACCTTCATAAATCCCGTCCGACCCGAATCCTGTTCAGAGAACGCGCCGCTGGATCGCGAATGGACCGGGTAAGTATTCTCCCCAATCCTCTGTGTACCACCTTCTGATAAGTCTGGCCATAAATTATCATTGCTGTTATGATTTATGCTTCATCGTTACTTCTGTTCTTACACTAAACTAAATAGTCCTAGTTACAAAACATAATAGCCCTACTTTCAGTACCTACCTTGTTCTCACTTGGGATATTATAAGTGAGATTGTTATTATATATGATATATTTACTTTTTCTTACTATCTGACTTCCCAAGCTTTGCATACTGTTTATGACTCATGCATAGCTTTGTCATCTATATTTACAGTTATATGTTCTACTCTTTTAGAAAATATCATGATTAGGCACCTTCCACACGCTGTTGTGGGGATACAAGTTTGCGTCCATATATTTGTCCCCATAATGGCTAGGCTCCATGACTCAGTATGGAGCTGCTCACCCCTTACTCCTCTCCAGCATGTGGCTGTATGGTAGCAGTGTTATGGCCAAGCCATCATAAATAGTAACAATTTTCAAATGATTGCGGAGTGATGAGGTTATAAAGATTTTTTGTAGAAGTTTGGATATGCAAAATATTTTTAAAAAAATCTGTCTGAAATGCCTTGCGCCACCTTTTACCCATTCATACAATATGATGAGGAGACGATTCTTCCCCAATGACATCGGAGGCAGGAGAGAGAGCATCGGTGTTAACATTCTCTCTGCTTAACAGAAGTGTACATACAATTAACGGTAGAAAAGAGCGACTAACGAGGATAAATGTGACATAACTAGCGGTGGTAGTTAGCAAAGCCTGAAATCTCTGTATAGCTAGTAATCCAACTGGGCGAGGCCAATGGAGAACCGCAGACAACTTGGAGGGATCATCTGTAGACCCTTGTCAGAAATTATATACCAGAGGAACGGAAGACTCTTGGTGGAACTGCCACTTCTCGAGTTTTGCATATAGCGATCGGCCCTTAGACACCTGAGAACCTGTCACATGTGGCCTGATGGTATTCCAGTCGCAAGAACACCAGGATATCGTCCAAATAGACCATGACACAGGTATATAGCAAGTCTCTGAAAATGTTGTTGACAAATTCTTGAAAGACAGCGGGCACATGCAATGTCCAAAGGGCATGACCAGATACTCGAAGTGCCCATCTCAAGTGTTGAAGCAGTCTTCCATTCATCCCCATTACTATATGGATGAGATTATATGCCCCCCGAAGGTCCAGATTTCTGTGAGGTGGTCAAAGATTTCTGTGATCAAGGGTAGTGGGAAGCAGTTATTCACAGTAACTTACTAAGCCGATGTCTATGCAGGGGCGGAGAGAACCATCTTTGTTGGCCACAAAAAGAATCCCGCACCAACAGGAGACGAAGACCTGCGGAAAAGCCTTTCTGCAGATTCTCCTTGATATGGGCGACATAGCTGTGTTTTTGGGTAGGACAATGAGTATAACCAACCTCGAGGCGGAGATGTGCCTGGCAGCAACTCTATAGGACAGTCATAAGGACAGTGTGGTGGCAGAGTCTCTGCTGATTCTCCGAGAAGACTCGGCAATGTCCGTTTTAGCAGAGGAAGACCCATCAGAGGGTGAGGACACTGAGGGCAGACATAGAAATGGCACTCTAGACCCCAACGAAGACCCTCCCCAATCTGCCATTGAGCACTGAAAGCGTTTTGCTGTAACCATGGGAGACCCAACAGAATGGCAGACATAGATTGGAGAAGCACATAAAACAACAGTCTCTCCTTGTTCATAGCCCTGACTTGCAGGGACAGAAGCTCGGTGCGGAGAAGCCAAAACTTGCTGCAGCATGGCGGCGACATATCCATGTTGCTGACCTTGCGCGGCAATCTCCCAGGACTGCTGGACCACTATAGTGGTAAGAACGACCTGAGCATGTAGCGGAACCTCGTGGGATCCATGACCGGATCTTACTGTTACGATCAGAGGTGGTGGATCCTCTGTACCACCACGGGGGATGATGTAAGCCGACACCTGGGACCGGAGTCTAAGTGGTACCTGGTTTTCACCAGAGCCCGCCGCAAAGCAGGATGGAACTGTTGCGGCGTGATACCACCAGGTCGTTCCACAGGTGCAATTTTGCCCGCGGTGGTGGCCAAGGCGTAGTGCGGAATCGTGAGGCAAACTCGTGGTCAGGGACAGGCAGGAGGTCTTAGACCGGCCTCCCCCCCCCCCCTCCCCCCCCCACCACGCACCTATGGCTTCACGGACGTGCGGATGTAGCAATAGCTCAGGACAGGCAGCACGGAATCGGAGTCAGGAAAGAAATGGAGGTCACAAACGGAAATCTGAATAAACACAGAGGGCTTGGAATACTCTTGGAATCCTATTCACTCTATGCCTTACAAATTGAAATCATGTAATTTTACACCTTCATCATCAGCTAAACATTCAAGGACTGCATGTCCTCAGGCATTATGCCAAAGAATCGACACATGGCTGATGCAGTGACAGCATTTTAAAATAGAAGAAAAAACTAGGATTTGTTGTATAGATCTGCTTTATCTTCATAGAATAAATGCTTCTGAAAATAAGGTATAAAAGTAGATGCATAACAAGCAATATGCATAATTTTTGTAAAGTTGTTTTTATACAGGATATGATACGACCAGAGACCACAGTCTACTTGATGACTATGGTAGAACACAGCTTTCCTTTGCCTTTCTGCTGATGTCACAGGATAATCAGCTTCAAGCAGGAACATAGGGGCTTTTTTACTAAGGGTCCCGCAGCCACATTTTCGTTGGGATTCCCGACGTTTTGGGGATTGCGCCGGGTGTTGTGTCACATGCGATCGGATTGTGTCGCCACAAATCGGGGGGCACGATCAGACGGATTCGAACTAAGCTCAGAATTTAACATTCAAATTTGTGTCACAAGCCAAGAACTTACCTGCACTGGGAAGAAGAAGGTGAACTCAGGCAGACCTGAGCGGGGAGCAACACATGCAGGATATCGGATCTACGTGGATCGCGGCTGAGTACATCATCGTCAGGGAACACACCTTGGGGATCGCGACTCGGACAGGTAAGTAAATGTACCCCATAGTGCTCAAGGTATGCACAGTACACAGGCAGAAGTGGATTATAGTATGGGTGGTTTAGGCACAAGACTTAGACCCAAGCCTTCTACGGGGCCAATGGCCACCCTAACCACCGGCCAAATTTTTATACTCAGAAGAACCCTTACCCTTAAAATCCTCGGGTATCTGTTCCAGCTCTCAATTCATATGTATACAAAAGGCAGCACAGTGGCTTAGTGGTTAGCATTATAGCCTTGCAGTGCTGGGGACCTGGGTTCCGGTCCCAGGGTCATCATCTGTAAAGAGTTTGTATGTGCTCTCTGTGTTTGCGTGGGTTTCCTCCGGGTCCTCCAGTTTCCTCCCACACTCCAAAACATACTGGTAGGTTAATAATAATTCATTTATTTATAAAGGAATGCAGATTTTGCAGCACTAAACAGAGCTTGCCAAATAGGTCCCCAATGGGGCTCACAATGTAATCAACCTACCAGTAGGTTTTTGGAGTGTGGTTGATTAGATTGTGAGCCCCATTGGGGACAGGGACTGACTTGCAAGCTCTGTGTACTGCTGCGTAATCTGTTGGCGCTATATAAATAAATTACTTATTATTATTATAAAGCCATTTAAAGGTTTTCCAAAGGTCTTGAAAGCGCAGATTCAAATCTGACCCATCCTCCATTCCCCAAGAATCATTATTCATGTACCATATGTAGGAAGTGAATGCTAGACTTGTAGGGGCTTTAATATTCATACACCCTACGGCCCATGGCAGTCTTAATTCACGCCTAGACTAGACCTATGGTCGTGTTGTCAGATGCCCTGAATCAGAAGCATGTCTTTCTTGAGAAAATATGTAATTTAAATGCGAAAAAATCTGTTTTAATTATATACAAATAATCATTCTGGTGCACCATGGACATGTCGACAAGCTTAGTGCAGCATCTCTAGCCCAGTTTTCAACACCCAATGTCTTCCACTTGATTTAAAGTGCCCTTCTCAGGTAGCAAAACTTAGCAATAGAGTTTTCTGGGACAATCATACCCTTGGTGATTCTATTTTGCATAAATAGATAAAGATTTCTATATCTGCAGACCTATGAAACTGGGCTCTTTACCAAAGGTCTGTACTGTAAGTGGCCATCCATTGTCAGAATCTCCTTGTAGTGCTTGCTAGTTTTTGTAGCATTGCCCTTGGATGTTTAGAATGGGACCTCCGAGGGTAGTAAATTCTACAATAATGACTAATTCTCAGTCACATGGTTGTTTGGCTTGTGATTACTGATGGGAAGTTAGCAGAGACCTGAGTGGATTACAAAAGTGGTGGCGCAGGTGAATTTAAAGGGACACCATCATCAGGTTTTTCTCATCTAATCTAACATCCCCATGAGGTAGAGTATAAAATATTCTTTTTAGGGTACCCTCTAATAGGTTAAAACTGTTCTTTATTACACATTATTCTTATATTCCCAATAAAATAACCTCCATAGTGTCAATGGGCTCAATAGCAGTTAGAACCATGATTCTGGAGTCATGCAAATCTAATTGTTTGTGGTTTGTTATAGAGATAAAGACAGTTTATGACTGAAAAATTGGACCTATATCTGCAGCTCATATCCCCAAATACATCATTACCTGTTTCTCCAGTTCTGTAGCTCACAGAATCACAGGACTTATGCTATTTGAAATAAGAGATTCTCCTCTTTACAATGATTCCAGAACCATAATTCTATCTGCTTTTGAAATGCAAAATGTTATATTATGGAGTACTATAGCCATACCCGTGATCTGTATGCATCATAGAGGACCTCAAAATACATAAATTAATCACACTAAATTACGGTATCATTAGACTAGTATAGAAAATTCATTTTATATACTCAGTTCATCGACACTGTTTATTCTTCTAGTTATTTAGCATAAACATGAAACATTGGGCTATTAGTGCAGCTTTAAGAGTTTTGGGATAATTACGATATCTGCATTATTTTTACAACAGATTTTGAGATTCCCAGAAGAAAATTAAATGCTCTATAATTAACAGTAAGAGATGATTTCATAAATGTATTTGCCTTTTAATTGGACATAGAAAATTAAATTGGGAATATTTTCAGGAAGATATTCTCTGCTTAGTAATATATTGCAGCTGAACATTTTCCTGATGATTGCAAAATAAGTAATGGTTGGTTAGTTAATTGTTTAAGGGTGTTCTAGCATTTATTAAGATAGGAGGGATTTATTACACTCTTAGGTTGGAGGAGTTTAGGAAGATATATGGACTTGGTTCAGCAGTACTTTTGTGCAAAGACTACATTTGTTAAAAGAAAATTGAGACAGTAAATCACAATTTATTTAATGTCTATTTTCATTTTTAGTGACCAATTTCATTGAAATCTATTTCTAATCAACATTGTAGCAAGCTAAACTGTTGTGCTGGTACTGATTTTATTCTCATTTTGTGTTTTGGATAATGTGTTCTATAATTGTTAATCTTTAACAAAATTTATTGTTGCATAGAAGACACAAGAAAGCATGCCCACAACAGCAGTCCAATGGCAATATGATGTTGTAGGTAACACATTTCTATGGCAAAATAACCAAATAAAATGGGTCCATGTGGGTGGGTGGATGGATGGATGAGTGGGTAGGTGGATGTATGGGTGGGTAGATAGATGCATGGGTGGAAAAATGGATAATGCAATTCACTTTAACTTCATGGGTAGTCCTAATTTTACTATGGTGAGAAGTGACCAAAAACTAACATTTTTAAGATTGAGTGTGATGCCTTTCACACAGAAAGTGAGATGCTTGAGACTGTGGTGTCAGATGTCATGACATATCAGCATTTTAAATTAAAATCCTTGAGAGGAGGTGAATTCTGCGTTGGTGCACACTGTAAAATTTATATTCGGAAACTGCCCTGATAAGATAACATAAAACTATAATGAAGTTGAACTGTAAATGCCCATTCAGTGTGAAGTGGGATTCTGGAAGGGGAGTAGTCTTGTCTTATTTTACATTGTTAAAGCTATTGGCCATTTTCAATAAGTCTGTTCCAGTAGACATGTCTCTGCATGTTTATATACCTGTGTCTTTGCCTCCTTTAAAGAGGACCTGTCACCCCCAAAAAGACCCCCACCAAATATGCCTCCCACAAGCCTCTCCCCAGCCCCTTTCTATATATGCCAATTTTTAAAAAATTTATGTTGGGGAAGTTGGTTACCAAATAAGAGTTTGGATCCTTGTATCCCCTGCGCTGGAAGTCCGCTTTATTCATGAGGGGGTCGGCCGACACTCCTCCACCACGCCCCTGTCAGTGGGGACCTGTAAGAGTAGACGGCAACCCTTCTTGAAGCTCTCTGTCCCTGCTGACATGTTATTCCACAGATTTACAGTTCTTTCAGTAAAAAAAGCCTTGTTTCCTCTGGTGTTTAAACCCGCAGACAGACGATTTATATTGTATTTTACTGTCCTTATATTGCTTGCTTATCTTATAATGGGGCACATTTACTAAGGGTCTGAATCGCTTTTTTCCGATTTGCGCCGAATTGCCCCGAAATGTTTTGGCGTTCACGCGACAGAAATTGGGGGGGAGGGAGGCGTGGCCGTTGGATAGCCCAACGGATTCGGAAAAACCTCGGAATTTAAAAAAAATTGGTGTTGCCAAAGTAGCACTCACATACACCGAGACGGAGGAAGTGAATTTCGTCGGACTTCAGCACAGCAGCGACACCTAGTGGACATCGGGCGCATGACCTTAGTGAATCCCGGCAAAACCCGAATCAGCATCAGAGAACGTGATGCTGGATCGCGACTGTACCGGGTAAGTAAATCTGCCCCATTGTGTCTAAACTATGAGCTTCATCCACTCAAACATATGGAAATATAAAAATACAGTCACTCCTATGCTGGCTAAGTATATGAAGATGATGGTTGCAGGACTAAGTACATCAGATAACAGCCTGATAAGTGGAGTGAATGCATGTGCTTGGTTCATTAAAATGGCTAACTCTTTTCACTCACAATATTACCCCATTAAGCGTCTTGTGTATTGCTTTACAACTTTTTCTCTTCCCATTTTTTACTACCTTCCAAAAGTTATTACTTTTTTATAATTCAAAAGCTTTATTGAACATTCTCATGACACAAGTACATAAAGAAAATGTAACAGTCAGTGTAAAACATAGGACCATAAATACCATCTTTTAAAAGCAATTGTTCCCTTACAGATTCCATATTAATATTAAAATCACATGAATACAGGTCAATTTAGAAAAAAAACAACACGTGTAGATAAACCATTCTTGGTCAAAGGAAAAACAGGTAAAGCTGAAGTAACGGGAGGGAGAGGAAGGGAGCAGAGGGGGAGAAATGAAGGGTTTCTTTGGGGTTTAGAAAATACTCTCATTCCAGGTCATATTTATACGAACAGGGATAAGACCGAAGACATCAATAAGATAGTGTAGCATTTTTACTTCTGGTAATCATCCTGCGTTAACAGACCAATGTGTCAAGTAAGAAATTATACGATATAGGAGGAGGGTAGGAGGAAAAGAGGCAACAGGAGACTACTGGGAAATAACATTATGCAGGGAGGTGCAAAACAAGAGGAGAGAACACCATGTTCCTGACCCCACCCGTGGCACCCACAGGAAGAGGGGGCTCCTAGGTCTCTTCCCTAAACTCGGGGGTATATTGGAAGGTTATCCAAGGCGCCAAGCATTCATGGTAAAGGGCCCACACACCATGCTGTTCAGCTATCAATTCCTCCATCCGCTGATCAGAGACAGACGGGAAGAGGGCATGGAGCTTAGCCAGAACTCTGTACCATCAGGACCTTATAGTTGGTTTCCCGTGCCCTACAAGACATGGAGAAGTGGTGGCCAAGGTCAAAGGTTCGCAGCCAAATTTCCTTGGCATATGGTTTTCCAAGCTCTCATTCCCAACTCTGAGTGAATGGTGGGAGAGGTAATGTGCTGAGATTTATGAAGATGTCATATACAAGGGATATTGTACCAATGGCACGCGGAGGATCGGTACAAAGCTTCTCAAAGTAAGTGAGTTCTCTAAGCAGTTTCAGGGGCACTGTGGATACTTTGTAAAAATTAGCTAGTTGGCGGTATTCCCAGCGACATACCAGGTTGGGAGCTAGGGTTTCCAGCAATCAGAGTAAGTGGGCCATCTTGGGAGAGTAGAGAGTACATACCCTTCTGCGACCTGATAGTGAGCATCGTTTGATGCATGAAGGGGGGAGGACTGGGATCCATTGATCTTAACCCTTGCTCTTAGATCAGTATACAGGGCCATGATGCGGGCCAGCATGTTAGTACCAACCCCGTACTGTCTCAGCACAGCCTCTAGAGAGACCCTGTCCACCTGGTCAAATGCTTTTTCTGCATCAAGCGAAAGCAATGCCATAGGGGTATTTGATGATCGGACATGATCCAGAATAGAGAAAGTTTTCAGAGTATTCTCTCTACCCTCTCGCCCTCGGATAAATCCCACTTGATCCGGGTGGACTAGGTCCCCCAGTTGACTTCTCAACCTGTTTGCTAAAATTTCTGCATAAAGTTTAGCGTCTATATTTAGAAGTGAGATAGGCATTTCTTTCCTTTGGAATTAGTACCACATGTGCCTGTAGGAAAGAAGGGGGGAAAGGAGTAGAGGGCGAGATGGCATTAAAGGTGTTGGACAGGACAGGGCAGAGTATGGTACACAAGGACTTCTAGAAAGGGGTGGTGAGCCATCAGGGCCTGGGCTCTTTCCATTGGGGAGGTCTTTAATGGCATTTTCCACTTTCTACAGGGAAAAATGAGCCTCCATGTCCTCTAAGTCATTACCGGAGAGCTTCGGGAGATTTGATTTGCGAAGGAAGTCAGAGAGAGATTTAGGCAAAGGAGTAGCCATTGCAGAGGTGTAAGGATGCAGTAGATTATATAGGGAGGAGTAGAAAGTATGAAAAGCCTGGGCAATCTCTTCAGTCTTATGGACAATTTGTCCTCCTGAGCCCTTAACTGCTTGGATATACAAGGCCAACTGATGATCCTGTAGTGTTCTAGCTAACTGGGCATTTAGTTTACCTCGCCACTTGTACGCTGCTCTGGCACAAATAGTATGGAGTCTCTTCTGGCCATCGTCCAACAATTTTCTAAGCTCCTCCCCAGTGAGCGTGAGTTCCCTAGGGTGGCAAGCTGAAGGTAAAGTTTGTGTTGAGTCTCTAGTGTACACAACCGTTCATGGAGGGTCAGAAGTTTTTTAGCCTCTCTTTCTTTAACCTGGATCCATGTTTCATGAGAACAGCTTTATGAGAGCCTTTATGGGCTTCCCTGTACACTGGCAATGTAGAAGAGTCAGAAGTATGGTCCAGAGCAAACAAAGTTTGAGTTCTGAGAGGCAGAGAGACTCTTGGAGAAGAGATTCATTAAGGCGCCAAGTTTATTCCTTATGGCTGGGAGGGAGAATCCTGAAGGTGGTGAGCACTGGAACATGATCAGAGATAAATGATAAGCCAATTTTAGCATCTACAACAGACTATGAGGTGCCATTACATAATCTATACGGCTATAGGAATTGTGTGGGGTTGAGAAGAATGTATAGTCCCTAGTGTCTTGATGAAAGATCCACCAAGTATCACATAACTGCATGCAACATCTTTCTCATTCCGTTAATCTGGGAGTAAGCTAATGTTGAGTGGCCTGTTGAGGAATCAAGAAGAGGATTAAGGGGAAAGTTCAAATCCCCGCACAAAATCAGGTTCCCTTGAGAAAAAGAGTAGATGATCCAAGGCCCCTTGCCGAGTTGGGCGCATACAGATTTGCAATAGTGAATATGGTGGAATGGATCTTTCATTTAAAAAATAAGTATTTGGGCATTCTTATCCACTAACACATCCAAAAACTGGAAGGGAACCGATTTGTACAGTAGAATCGAAACCCCTTTTGATTGATTCTCATAGTTGGGAGCATGAAAATGGTGTGGGTAGTACCTGTTTTTCAGGCCAGTAAAGCCAGGGGTATGGAATTGTGTCTTCTCAATGCATAGCACGTGTGCCCTCTGCTTGTGCATTAAATAGAGAATCTGCAACCTCTTAACAGGGGCGTTAAGTCCCTTAGCCTTTATGAATGCTATGGGCAGACAAAACCGAGACACAGGAGAAGGCGGACGCCTGCATCGCTTCTGGGAGACCTCGAATTCTGACGTTGTTTTGGCGACTTCTATTTTCAAGATCATCCATCTGATTCAGCAGACTGCAAGTCTTGCAGGGCTGTGTTAACTTTATCTTTGAAAGTTTCCAAGTCAGATACTCTCTGCTGAAGAGCATTCACCTCCCCTCTTATGAGCTCATTTCTCCAGGATTTTTTAAGGTACCCAGCCAGGGAATCCATGTCATGTTTAAAAGGTTTAATGGAACTTTCAACTCTGGCCCTGTATCATCAGACCTGCTTCTTCTGGAGCAGGCAAATCTGTAGATCGGTCAGGAGTGCTGCTGTTACCTTGATTGAGTTTTAGGCAGCTGTTACGCATCACTGTAGCTGGAGGTGCAAATTCCTCATCAAAAGAGAAAGAAGCTGGGCTTAGGCTGTCATTATTAGAGTCTTCAGAGGCAAATAATGGGTGCTTCATGGGTGGATTGATGCCCCAGTCTCCCTCACGGCTGGATAGCTGGTATCGGGTGCTTAGGCACTGGGATCCCTGAATGGAGTGGTGAGAGGGGCTCCCACGGTCTCTGTCTGGCTTGTTATTGTGTGCCGCGTTCATAGAGGGTGGCTCTGATGACGCCTGTGGTGACACCTGGAGTTTGGTGATATCAGCGCCAGGAGACCAGGCAGGGATGAAGCTTTCTGCAGCCAGGTTCTGCAAAGGCTCCGCGGCTGCTGAAGCCGAACTTCCTGCTGGGCCCTGACTGTTAGGCCTTGCTACAGCCACGCGGGGAGAAAAAGATGGCGGCACCTCATGCTTAGAGGCCCCTGACTCGCTGTCCAATGGCTGATGCAGCAATTCCGGTGGCTGAAAAAAGTTCGAGATTGCCGTCTCTAGTGCCTGTGGCCTCCCTGTCTTCTTTGGGGGCCTTTTAGGTCCAAACTTCCCCAAAAATGCGAGCAGGATCCCCTCCATTTGGCTCTGTACATGGCACTCACGTATGTGACTTCGCATAAGGGTTTTCAGGCCACACCTCAAGTCAATACTTTTTTATCTTTGTGTTTACAGAACCATATAAGAGATTGTTGTCTGTGGTACAAATTGTACTTTATATTAACACCATTTAATATTCATTATTAGGTTGGGGGAAAAGTCTAAATGCACTAGAGTTGACAAATAAAACAGTCAGGCATTTTCTTAATTGTTTTTAAGAAAATGCTTTTACTATGTTTTTATAGCTTTTTACGGATTTTACATAATTTATTCCTTACATCAATACGATCCAGGAGATATCACATTTATATTTATTTTGTTATGTTATAATACAAAAAATATCTGAAAAAAAAGAATAGTTTGAACTATTAATTAATGTATTTATTACAGTTTTATATTTAATTGGGAAACATCCATCAACCCTGATTAGAAGTAAATCAATTTTATGTTCTAGGGGTTTATTCTTAAGTTGAATTTGTATGCACGTTAGAACTGTATACTTTATAATTGTAGCTCCAAGCAAAAATTTTTGGGTCTGTATGACTATTGGATTTTAAAAGTGTTGGGTTGTTGTAAGAATCAGGATTAACAATAAATCTTAATTAAAGACACCTTTGATAACTGTAACAGCTGTTTATTGTAGCCTAGGGCTAAAGTACAGCACATTACCAAAATCCAGAGGACCGTTTGTAAGGTTTGTAGGGGTCATCTGTAATTCGGGTGTTCTTAAGTAGGGGACCGCCTGTACATGGTGAGGAGTCACAATTTTTCCAGCAAATCATTTTGCATGCTTTTTCAATCGGTCAGGAATGTGATGCCATCTAAGTTTATCAAATATTGTTTCAGAATCAAATATTTAATTTGCATTGCATTGAGTCAAGTCTTGCATTTTCTCCATTTCAGGAAGTGATCACCTTTGCAGTAGTAAATATTTTTGGACCGTAGTTGAATTAATTGAAAGTAGTAATATGGTATGGGATATCCATAACCTACACTTGTACTCTTTATCCCCTTATTTGACAAGTTGGATCTTGTTCCTGCAAGAAGAAGGGCAGCCATTTCCAGCCCAAGCCTAAATATAAATTCAATAATACATTCATTGTCAGCAGTTGGTTGTATGACCTGGAAAACACTGAACTTGGTTGACCTGGTTCCTATGTTACTGTATAACTACACATATAATGAACAAGGTTAAAATAGGTCATTGACAAGATTTATCTGGAGCAGAGGCTCTGCATGAAAATGATCACATGTGCTAAATCGTCTCAGGGCTAGATATCACGCTGTGCTGGTCACATGGAATATAGAGCGCTGATGAATTAGAGTCCATAGCTAAACCATTAACCCACATCTTTAATTTATCAATCAAATATATTAGCAGACCCTAGATACAGTCATGAGAAAAAGAAACGTTATTCTCTTGGTTTTACATATCAGGATATAATAAATAAATCGTTCTTAGAAAGTCCTAAAACTAGTTTTTAAAACCTCAGACATACAACAATACATAAGATCATTTTACCAAATCTAGTGTATACAAATGAGCACCCCCTACTTATCCAAGTAGAATACAGAGAGTTAGTAGATGCACAATCCTGCTAATGAAATGCCCTTTAATAATTGATCTTTGGCGAAAATGATTACCACTATACTCATGTTTTTGGTAGTTCATTGGTCCAGAGCCTCTTTGGTATGGACCTCTTTGGTCTTAGAAATTAATTGTTGCTTCTATAATTCTACAATAAGTAAGAGAGGAAAACATTCTACACAGTGAACAATCTTCCCATAAGTGAGCGAGCCAGGAAATTCATACAAAATTCATTCCTCAGACTTCAAAAACTTTGAAAACTTCAAAAACCCACTAAAAGCTACAGGGTACAGTTGTTAAGTCATATTCATTTTGAAAATTCACATTAAATTTAGAAAAAAGACCAAAAAAGTTAGGGTCATTTGGAAAGATTGTTATGAGAGAGATTTTTTTTTCTAAAAAAGAAAATAACAGCATTAATTACATTACTAAATTGCTTCTAAACAGACCATAATACTACAGTAATAGTAGTAGAGAGAAAGCAAATAACTACTTCCCACTAATAAACTGTCTATAATTTTTTATGCAGTTTTAGTTCAAGAATCCCCATACAGTCGGTCCCCTACTTAAGAACACCCTACTTACAGACGACCCCAAGTTACAAACGGACCTCTGGATGTTGGTAATTTACTGTACTTTAGCCACAGGCTACAACAAACAACTATAATAGTTATCACAGGTGTCTGCAATTAAGTTTTATTGTTAATCCTGGTTCTTATAACAATCCAACTTAAAATCCAATTGTCACAGAGTCAAAGAGACCAAAAACATTTTGACTGGGTTACAATTATAAAGTATAGGGTTCCGACTTACATACAAATTCAACTTAAGAACAAACCTACAGAGCCTTGTACGTAACTTGTACGTAACTGGGGACTGCCTGTATACTTAGGGCAGATGAGTCATGAGCCATATTGTATAGCACCATGTTTACTGAAAACCAAACACAGCAGACAGTACAGACACAAACACTTCATACCATATGAAAAACATGGCAGTGGAGGGTTGATGGCTTGGATTCTTTTGCAGCCACAGGAACTGGGCAGATTGCAGACATAAATTTTGGTGCAAAACCACAGCTGCCCTCTACCAAGTGTAGGAAATAGCTCACAGAGCTAAAAAAACAGGCACACAAAACCAGACTTAAGATACATGGTCCCCAATATACAGCCATATTCAAAACTGTGAAAGCCTGGTGGAAACTGGGTCATAAAACAGGACAGTAAACCAAAGCACACCAGCAAATCTATATAATAATAAATGAAAATAAAATAAAAAGCAAGGCATTGAACTGACCTACAAACCTCAATACCCACAACCCTTAATGACCTGAAGCGATGTTGTAAAGTGGGCCAAAAGTTACTACAAGTTACCGTTACAAAAGCTAGTTTCACAAGATATTGATTTATGACTAAACTATTTGAATTAAGACAAATGTAAAACTAGACTATTTGTAACACCTCAATGAAAAGCACTGAAATAATTTTACATATCTTCATTAAAGCTTTATGGAGGGGTTTTATGGGCTTCTCCATACAGGATGGGTGACTCCATTATAGAGCAGACACCTGCAGCTAACACCACAATCACTTCTGACCCCATTCATCGGTGTAAACCTTTCAAGTGCTGGTTGAACAATCCCTGCAGCCCAAATTCCCAATCTATCAAAATATAAAATTGTTTACCCCATATAAAAAACACGTAATGAAATGAAGCACCAAATGTCATAATTGCTGCTTAGCAAAACATTTTAATAAAAAGTATTCTATGTCTACTAATATCAAATATAGACAGTAAATAGTTAAAGAGAACATTCTACAAAGCATAAAACATGAAAGGAAGAAGAAATGTTTAACACTGGTGTTATTGCTCTCATCTTTTTCCGTGTGTTCTTTGGGTCATCGGCATTGCTTCTGATTTTTCTAGGATTTGTGTGTCAGATTTAATCCCTCAGCGCTCTGTGACGTACAAGTACTGAGTGGGCTCCCGCTATTGGTGCTCAGCTGTGCTGATCCCGGTTTGACTCTGCACCGGAGCCGAACGGGAGAAGCGGGATATCAGCGGTAATCTACCGCTGACATCCCCGGGTAACACCCTCAGTCAGAGTGGGCTCTGATCACGGGTGTTTAACCCGTTAAATTACGCGGTCAGCGCATCCACAGAATTTAAATTACCTTTGGGGGGTTTTTTCCCCATCATCGCGTCCCCCCGCACCGTTTACGGGGGGCGCCGATCATTGCTATGTCCGCCCTGGGGTCTGATCAGGACCCCAAGGCTGCCTGAAGGCATGTGCATAGGCTGACAAGGCTAATACCCTGCGGTACATTAGTATTGCAGAATATCATGAACAAGCAATCAGATAATTAGGGTTATATTTGGCAAATTTAGTAAAACTTATGAAAAAAGTATTCATGTATGGTATCCCCGTAATCATATCGACCCATAGAATAAAGATAACATGATTATTAGGCTATACGGTGAAGACGAAAAAAAAATAAAGTAATCCAGTACAGAATTGATGCTTTTTTACTCATGACCTAAAAAAAAAGTTCATAAATTTTTAACAATAGTAGATACCAACCCCAAAATGGTAACAATGGAAAAAGCATATCATCCCGCAAATAAAAATGCCATCACATGACCCCAATAACGAAAAAGCGAAAATTTTGTAGCCTGCAAAAGGGGCCAATAAGAATACTAAAATCCTGCAGGGGCTGCAGGGTGCTCCTTCCCTTCTAAATCTTGCTGTGCGCACATAAAATAAGTAACTGTCCCATGTGGGGGTCTCTGCACTCAGGAGAAATTGTATAACAAATTTTAAGATGGGTTTTCTCTTTTTATCCTTTGGAAATGTTTAAATTTTAGGGCCAAATGAACGTATATCCGCCAAAATTTGACCATTCTAAATTTTACCTCCATTTTGATTTAATTACTATGAAGATCTCAAGGGGTTAACAATCTTCCTAAAAACAGTTTCTGATAGTTTGAGGGGTGCAGATTTGAAAATGGGTTGGTTCTATAGGGGGTTTTAATGCTAAATTTTTAAAATTTCATCCAAAACAGCATTTATCCCCAAAATAGTAAATTCAGAAAATACGGAAAATCGATATTTGATTTGTTAGCCGTGTGACATCAAAACAAATTATCCAGACATTTCAAAAATTATGAAAATGAAAAGTAGACATATTTGAAATGTTATTCAGCAACTTATTTAGGTAGTAAATCTATCTTCCTGAAAACACAATGATTTTGAATTTCAAAAATGGCCAATTTTTCCAAAGATTTTTTTTTTTTTGTAAATAAACGCAAAGCTTATCATCCAACATTTACCACTTAAATGAAGTACAACATGTGGGGAAAAAACAATCTCAGAATCATTTGATAAGTTACAGTAATCAAAAGTTCTAACCATATAAAGCGACGCCTGTCAGAATACAAAGAATTGGGCTGAGCCTTAAAGGACACCTGTCATCAGGTCTGTGTCACTTGTCCTGTCACTACTACCTGTTGGAGCAGCTCACAAGGATCCCATCCCAGCCTTTATCTAGTTATTTCATACATTATTCATTGTAAAATCATCTATTCTTTATCATATAAATGAGGCTGGTCACATGGTCAGAGGCAGTGATGTCACCCCTCTTACCCCTCCCCTCTCCTCCCCCTGCTCATGTCTGTGTGTAATGTATAGTAAATGATGCATCCTCCTAATATACAGGTGAGAGACACAGACATCAGCTATACATGAATCTGACATGTTCTGCTATAACATGGCTGCATGGAGCTGCTGTGTCTCTCCTAAACACACACAGGCTGCAGGGGGCGTGGCCACCAGCACCAGGAAGCACATCATTATACAGCCTCACATCATTATACAGGCTGTCAGTCATGCACTGGGGGTGTGGCTGTGCCTCCCACTCATGAATAGAGTGGACAGCTTGAATATGCTAATGCTTCATTGGACATTTCACAGGTCATTTACATACAGCTTTAGGACTAGAGATGAGCGAGCACTAAAATGCTCGGGTGCTCGTTACTCGAGCCTTTAGGACCTCATTGCTTAGGTTTACAGGCATGTAGAGGGACAATGAAGGGATAGATGCAATGCTCTCTAATGGCAGTTTATGAAAATATATTTAGTTTAGGGGGGTTATTTTGCATGACGGGTTCTCTTTAAGCTATAAAGTGGATGCGTCCTTAAGGGGTTAATGGCACTTAAATGGTATCTGCTATTATGTCCCCAACCAATCAATAACCCCTGGTTATAAAGGGAACAACCACCTCATCAAGGTACTAGAGCATTTAAGATTCCTAGCCTGCTAGTTACCGGAAGCTTATTCTGCCTTTATGCATGTTAATTTTTTCTGTGACCATGACTTTAGCTGGTGTGTTGACTTCACTTTTGTTACTTGACTTTGGCACGTTCATCTCCTGTGGTGTACTCGGCTTACCTCAGATTGCCCCGACCTAAGCCCCGATGCTTAGCGTTGCAAAAAACTCTTGCTTGACCTAGTCTATGGCTAAAGATTGCTTTGCAGTCTCTGCTCTAGGTCAGCCATAGACCTGGTAACCTCTCTGGAGCAAAGCCAAGATGTATAATGGTGGAAGGGAAAAAACCATGAAAGATGCCTTTAGTTGTCCACCCCCAAACCAGTATGGTGGCACTGTGGGTCTACAACAGATTTTATATCATAAAACAGTCAATTGTTTAATATACAAAGATTTAATACAAAGATATAACGGACCATAGAGTCACTTATATATTCTTCAATTTATATGCTATCTAACTTCACATGTCTAGAAACCAAAAAGTAGTGTTCTAAAATATGTAGCATGTTCCTCTGTGAAAATTGTGTTTTTATGTACATGTTTAACCATGATGATTACTGTGCTGGTCAGGGTCGCAAACTGAATGATTTATAGCAATTGTTGGTTTGTTCCTGTTTGCATTTTGTGCTTTTCATCAACCAGGCTTTATTCAATTTAACTTCAAGGTCTCCTGAGACAAGAGGAGAAGCACATGCTATTACACCCTTAACTGAGTATAAGTAATATTATTGATTTATTGTTAAAATGTCACTTACAAGTACGGCTTATGTTAATAAAATATGACTAACCCAGCGTTTCCCTGATTTGTTCTCCAAATCAATGTGTCCTGATTTTTAAGTATATTTGTGAATTAAAGTTCAAAATGAATTAAAGAAAACAAGCAAGGGGGGATATTCATTTATGTTATTCCTGTTTGTTTTTAAAAGATAACATGAAGCTAATACATGGATAATCCATTAGGATGAGAAATGCATAAAGAGCTAAGCTAAATTTCACCAGTCTCATTAGATACATTTTCATTATAAATATATATACGAAAAAATATAAAATATATTCATGACCTTTAATAAGAACTAATTTTAAACCTTGTTCATTATAAACACCTTTCTGAAACAACCACTTTTCATTTTTGCTTTTCCGTATTTTAACTGCCCAGCGTCAAAAGTACATAAGTATAAATATGTTATTGGTATTTTATAGACATCTGGATACTAACATGTTTATTTTTTGCTTTAAATATTTTAAAGATGTATCAAAATTTTGTTAACTAGTTAACATATACATTTTTTCCATTTGCATGTGAATATGTTGTTGGTGGAATCATATGTTGATGTCACATTGTAGGCATTTAAAGGGATAGGCCCCTTTTTTACATAAGTTGTACATGTGAGAGATAGAAGCACAGTGGGAGATGCCATTATGATGGACTGAAGGAGTGAAAATCAGGAAGTTCTGTATACATGTAGAGGACAGCATGGGGAGAACAAGGAAAAGCTGGAACTCTCAAAGAAGGCAAAGGTACAGGTACATATACACGCAGATATATATGTCACACATGAGGGTGTGGGAGAGCCTCTTAGAGAAGAGTCTGTGGACCCTCTTGATCAACGTGGTGGTTGGTTTTAGAGCCGGGGTGGCAGCCAAGTAAACAAATTCAGGAAACAGTCCTAACCTAGGATGACAGCAGGGACATGGGGGAAGTCTGGTAACAGCCCGAGGCTGGGATGACAGCAGGAACCCAGAGGAGCACTGGTAATGCTGGTATGGACCGAAGACACTGCTGGGCTGAAACCCTGGAAGGAATAGCAGGAGCACAAGATGGCAGGAGTCTAGGATAGCAGAAAGTCACAGCTGGGCTGGAACCCAGGAATGCACCACAGGAGCGCAGGATGGCAGGAGAACAGGAACACGGGAACAGACCACAGGATACACGGGATAGGACCACGAGATAGGACCTCAGGGAGGCAGAACCTCAGGAAGGCAGAACCACAGGAAGGTAGAACCTCAGGAAGGCAGAACCTCAGGGTGGCAGGACCTCAGGACCACAGGAAGGCCACAGGAACACCACAGGAATACTCAGCCACACACACAGAGGAACACACATAGAAGGGCACAGGTGTATCCGTGATCCGTACCAAGAATTGCGGGTACGGCCGTTACAATATATCTAATGGAACAGATTTATTGAAAAGTGGCCAACCCCTTTTAAATACATTTGTAATGTTTTATTGTTTTTGTTAATTACATTGAATCCCATAAATGGAGCTTCCTACAATGACAACTGTATCTTTGGTTTACAGTTTTCTACAACCTATTAAAAGGTAAGTGTAAGAAAATCTATATGTAAGAAAAAAAAGTAACATAAGAATTGAACGTATAATTTCATGTTTTATTCTATGTCCGAACACTTTTTGAGGGTGTCAACATGTTCTAGACTATTGACAATAATATACTTATAATTATATAAAATAATTATATAAAAGGCCTTATGGTATAAATTACATACATGCTCCAGTGGTAATGCAGCAGCCTAAATCCTAGGTCTCAGTACCTGGAAGCTTCTGCATTATGTAATTGTACAGTGCAAGCTGTTCAGGATAAATAAATCAGTCTTCCCACATCAAGGTAGGAGAGCAGTATCTAAGTAGACTAAGGGAAACTGGAAAGTTTTCTAAAATTTATCAGTTGTTGGTTTGATCTTAAATATACTATATGAAAAGAGACAAGAAGAAAATGGAACAGCAAGATAAAACTCCTATATCAAAGGAAATCTCGGCAAAAAATAATATAAACTGGAAACTAATACATTGGGGAAAAGCATTCTGTGATGTTGTTCCGGTCTCAAAATATCAACACCATTGACTTTGGGAAAAAATACCCACAGAAAATATCGAAAGCATTATTCTATTATATATATTTCCAAAATTTCAATACAAACGAAAATAGAATATGTTTGTTTTGTTTTCAAATACAGTTTTTTAAATTAATACCTGCTTTGATCTCTATACAGTAAAATGATATTTTAAAAACAATCAAATATTTAAATGATTATATAAGTCATTAAAATAAAGCAGCAGACAGTGGCAGGGTGACATGCACCATGTATTTCATTTTAGTTATTATGTTTAGAATTCTTCAGGGCCAGCATTATGGGGTGGCTAACTGGGCATTAGCCCAGGGCCCCATGTCCTTAATGTGGATTTTTGTGTGTGGAAGATGTATTGATCCTTTAATACCCCTTGGTTTAATGCCCCAGTGAAGATGCTTATCATCTACAGGTGTCTCCTGTCTATGTAGCTATCATCTATCCGTCTAGTTATTTATCTCCTATAATTTGCCTATTTCCTATCTATATATCTGTCTATCTAACCATTTATTTATCTAGATTTTTGTCTCTCTGTTTATCTATATATCTCTTATCTATTATCTATACTCCTAGCAATCAATCTTCTATCTCTCTTTTACTGAATCTATCTCTCATATGAATCTTCTATCACCTATCTAGCTATCTATACATAATGTACTTTATATTTCTGCAACTATAAATCTATATAATCTTTCATATATTTATATATCTTCTATAATCAATCTACCTATCATCTGTCTATCTCCTATAAAATTCTCCTACTGTCCTATATTACAGATACTTACCTTACTACTGTTTGTAAACTACAAAGTGTTATTATTGTGTAGGGTTGAAGGAAGCCTCTTACTAAATGTCACTGTTCATAATTTTTTTTTAGTTTGGGGCCCCACTTTTAGTTTAGTTTGGGGCCCCACTTTGTCTAAAACTGTCCCTGAGGATCAGATTGGATTATAGGTATTTGGTCTTTAATCCCATTCTCTTGAGGACCTGTAGCTGCCCAAACCCAACAATATGACAAATGGTTAGGGCTGCTAGATTACCCAGATCTTGTGTCTATGAGGGGTTCACAGGTTGTGAATGACATACCAGGAAGTCACAGCTCCTTACTTTGTTGCAATTGTGTAATCTTATGCGGGATGTTTTTCTTTTTAGTTTCAGTCTCAAATGACTTCTGTACCAAATGTTTTTTTCCATTCTCTTACAGTTGTTTATGTTTGAACAAAATAACACGACTGCTGTGCTATTTTTCCATCATAAACAAGTTCTCCAGCTCCTATAACAGAACAACATAAACTCCCGATAGTGATATGAACCCAACCTTTCTTATCATCATCTTCTTCTGAATAATAACCTGTTGCAGAGCTAACTGCTGAAAACAACCATTTGCTTTATTTTTATTAACCATCGGAGAAAATCATACTCATACATTGTGAAACCATGTGCATAAAATTTTTATTTTACCAGTGTAAACCTGGCAGGACCATGGAAAGATAAACCAGCTTTCATTTTTGTTAAGGGGAATATTTTGCAAATGCATATCTTGCTCCAGTTGGGATACTTTTCTCTTTGGCACAAGACGTGCCCAATATATTTAATACTTACACATGCAAGTTAAGCCTGGTATAGAATTGTGCTATAACCTGTGCTGGTCCTTCGATCCTGCCACTGGTGTAGTAGGAAAAAAAGTTGCACTACCTGGCTTTGTGCACATAAGCTGGCATACAAATAAAAAATTCTTCCCATGACCCGTCTCCTCTTTACACATGCCTGTGAAGGAATAAGCACACACCAAAACTCACTTTTCTTTTGGTGGATGGGGTTCGGCCACAGCTTTAATAATAAACTTGGGTTTATAAAACATTAGTAAAAGTCATAAAACCTTTTTCGAGTATAAACAACCCTTTGACATGGTCTCCCATCCTCTTGACTCCCAGTGGTCAATGATCTAACTTTCAGTTTTTTTTTCCAATGAACATACCAGTAGCCATGACATTAAATAAAACCATTTCATAGTATCAGAGTACCAGAGTACCAGTGGGCAACTTTAATGGCCACTGATTACAATGTATTTTTAAAATTCTTCTTAGGCGTCATCAACTGATTCTATGAAAACATCTCTGCAGTTATCGTGGTCTATAGCCCAACATATAACCAAGACAAACTTATAAATGTTAGACACAACATCAATGTACATGAATATAGCAAGGAGCCTATTTAATTGATGCCTCATGCACACAACCGTATGATCTTTTCTGTTCTGTATATACGACTGTTTTCTGGCCGTAAATAAGGGATGTGTTGCAACAGTATGGCAATGAATAGCACCGTATCCATATAAAATACAGTGGGCTGGCAGATGATGGATGGCTGACTATTGGATGAATTACAGAATGCACCGTCCACTAGTTCTGGATACTGCATGTATATACGACAGCATACGGCGCACACATATTTAACCCGTATTTTATACATTCCCATTGACTTCCATGGGCCATACGGAACGGAAATACGGTGGAAAGTAGGACATGCTCAATATTTTTATACAGCTCGCTTACGGTGCGGTTAACAATACGTATATACGTCCGTTTTAATATGGTCGTGTGCATGGGGACTGACACCAATTCATAGTGTCATAGTTCATATGGTTGAAAAAGACAAATATCATTTTCAACCAATTTGTTGTATTCCTTGTTATATACGCCTGTAATATCATTACTACATTGCATCCAAGAACCAGGCATTACATCTCAGCATTAAAAGTCAGAGAATATTAAGATATTTATCATGATCTCCATTTTAACAAATCAGGCTGTCTCCTTTGTGTGGAGCTGAAATTGATCTTTGGTGCATAAAAATTGATCAGCAGTTAATGTCATGCTTTGTGTGTAAAACAGAATGAGTATGACATCAACAATAGCTGATCAATTTTTATGCATCAAAGATCAATTTTTTTTAATCAATAAACAGCATAAACATTGGCAAAAATCCATTGTATATAGCTTTAAAATGAGTAATTAAAATGATTTTCCAGGACTAGCAAATATCAAGGCACAAGCTGTGGGATGGTATAATATAAGTAATCATGATCTACTGCTTATATTGCCCATCCTCTTACAATGACATCCCAGTCGTATATGCTGGTCTTTGTTTACAGGGACATCACATCCAAAACAGAAATCAATGCCTCATATTAGTGCGGCAGCACTTATCAATACTTAGGACCATGGAAAAGCAGAGGGTGATGTAATAATAATTCCTTTATTTATATAGCGCACACAGATTACACAGCATTGCACAGAGCTTGCCAAACTGATCCCTGTCCCCATGGGCTCACAGTTTAATCAAGCTACCAGTAGGTTTTTGGAGTGTGGGAGGAAACCAGAGGACCCGGAGGAAACCCACGCAAACATGGACTGAACATACAAACTCTTTTCAGATGGTGATCTGGATGGGACTTGATGGGACCCAGCGTTGCAAGGCTGTAGTGCAAAAGTTAATACTTATTTTATTATTTCATATAATCCCTGGACTTCTACCTAACATTTTCTATAGGCTTTCCCATAGACAAAGTAGGCTTTTAGAATGAGCTAACAAAGTGGAAACATTAACATATGCATGCCTGTTGCTTTTGATAGGTCAAAGTTAGATCTATTAGTTTCCTTGTGGTGCGACACAAGATTACCAATGTCACCGATTTATAATCAACATGACACACAGATAGAGCCATATAGTACTCGGGTCACAGTCGCCCTCCAGGGGGCCGCTATAACATGTGGGCAGCTGTATTGGTATGTATTGTCGCACCTAAAATAGACTAGCCCTATGCTCAGGGTATAACAAACACTGCCATGCCTTAGGATCTTAAACCTGATAATAAATTGGTGACATAATCTAGTGTAGCACCTCTAGCCCTATTGTATAATGTGGTAATAACACACCTACCAGTTACTTTGATAGCCCTTTGAGTCCTATTTACATCATTCACAGTATTCAATGCCTGTAACTACTAATAACATTACAGTGTACTACTAACAGTTCAGCTGATTAGACTGGGGGTATACCTATACACTGTGTTTTTAAACCCATTTCAATGGAGCACCAAGTAGCAATGCTACCTTAATTTTATAGTTTAAGAATAATAAAAGTGATGTTTTAATGATTAGTTCTGTCTTTATATGGGTGGTTTTGTCTGCCAATGGCAGTTTTGTGTAGCCCGTGTGCCGGGCGATACGCGTGGGGCATCCCTGCTCTCCCCAGCTCCATCTACATCACACGGTAATATTATACTTGGTATACCCCCATCTTGCCTCTGGAATTTTCCTTTGTGCCTTCTAACCCCCTTTTTTTTTTCATCCAACATTGTATACCTTCATATATTTACTAGTCGGACAGTGTATCAATTTACTTTGTTGCCGTGTTTGCACATGTATTTACTACTTCCATATATTTACCATCCATCCTATACTATTTGCTTTTTCCATGCTGGGGAGTAGCTCCATGTTACCCTCTGTGACAGGGTTTTTTAATTGTTTTTAGCATTCACTCTTGATTCCAAATAAAATTTGTTATATATTTTCACCCGTATACATCTGCCTTTTGTTCTTTTGTACATACTACCCTTTTCAGATGTGGGTCCCATGTGTATTATGTAACTGAATACTACCCCCACCCATAGATACCCCTTATATGTTAGACAAGTAATTACCTAGTTCTATATCTGTAGCAGAGACTAAGATGGTAGATGCATGAAGGTTGTCATTTATCTGTCAGATCCACATTTCCTTGGTATTCTTTTCCTATTCTAAAGCCTTTTCTAAGTCATAAAATAAAAGCAAACCTACTTCTACCTAAGCAACAGTTATGAATAAAAAATAACATTTTCTTTTTGATATTTTAATTTCATGTTCACCTCTTATTTCAGTCATCAACTAAAGAAACCAACATGCAGTATAATATGAGGGCATAAAACACTAAGATAAAATAATGCAAACATTAAGGGTACTTTAGTTAAAATTTGAGGGAGGCAAATGGGTATCCTATCACTGTTTTAATGGGTAGCCCATCGTTGTTCTAGTGAGTATCCCATCATAGTTCTAGTGGGTATCATATTGCTCTTCTAATATGTAGATCATTTCTGTTCTTCTGGGTTTCCCATCATTGTTCTAGTGGGCATCCCATTGCATTTCTAATAGGTAGCCTATTGCTGTTCGAGTGGGTATCCCATTGTTATTCTAGTGGACATCCCATTGCTCTTCTAATGTGTAGCTCATTGCTGTTCTAGTGGTTATCCAGTCATTGTTCTAGTGGGCATCCCATCATTGTTTTAATTGATAGCCCATTGTTCTTCTAATAGATGACCCATTGTTGTTCTAATGGTTTTACTGGATGGTTCCAAAATGACATCATGAAATAATCTAAACTCATTTTACAGGAAAGTAAGCCATTTTGAAATCTAAAAATGGAAAAATGTCATCATAGGAAACCAACCAAAATGCATTAGTGCAAACATCTGAATTTGTAATTCTTTGCTGTTCAATAATGTATTACTCTTTTATATATAGCATAATGTTCTCCCTTCTGTAAATTCTAACCACTTTACAAGTCACCAAGGAGCTACTGGGACCAAATAATGAGGTCGCAGTGCATTTATACAAATCCTGAAACGCAAAGACTCCAAATATGCTTAGAAATTTACACAAGGAGGGACTGTACATTATAAAACCTCAACTACGGATGCCGATTAAACATTTCTTGAGTACAGTGGGATTACTATCTGTAATTGTTGGTTAATATCAAACTCTTTCTTCAGGGACTGATAAATGATTTCTTGGAGAAATTGGGACATTTGTGGGCAGAAATGGAACCTGCTGTGTTGAATATATTTAGCTTGGAACTACTCCTAAGGCTATGGTTTAGGTGGTTCTCTTGTTGTCATCTGTTAACCCAAATACAGGAATCTAAATTTTGATGTAGGGAAACTAGCAGTTCATTAGCTTTTTCTTGGAGTAGATTCCGCTCATTGACAATTGTCCCAGTGCATTTGGAACAGGCTGGCGTAGGACACCAAAAGGAAAGGCAATGGACAGGCTGAGATCACAGCAGTTCTTGTAGAAAGATAAATCAAGGTTAGGCAGGGCAGTTCATTACAGGTTTCCATTTGCCTAAAATATTTCAAAACTTTGTCAAACGTCATTGCATGATTTTATTGCCTTTCTACCTCATTTTCACGAAGTTAATGACGAGGGGTTTGAACCAAACCCAAACCCAGTACAAACCCAAATGTTGCAGTTCAGATATGCTAAACACTATTGATGTACTATTACATCATGGTATCTGGGAGCTCAGAAACTGAACCTAGTCTATACACTACAGCTGTATTAAACAGATCAGTTACCTGATGCTGACTGCCACAACTGGTGATGAAACCAGTAGCAGCTATAATTCTCTTGGATTTTGCAATCAACGGTGACAACAGAATTTAAAGGGGTATTCCCATCTGGACATTTCATTAAATTCATTTGCCATAGGTAAACATTTCTTTTAAAAAAAATGTTCCTGTGTGAAGATAATTTCTCATAAACATAGCCATGTTGTCCCTTAGAAACGAGATAGCTTCCTCGGTTATGACCGCTTTGCACTCTGGCAGCAGTGGCCAGATATGGGCTATTGAGTCCTGCCTGACCTCCTGCATTCAGGGTTCATTACCACAGGACAGCTGTAGGACCTGCAGTAACTCCCGGACATTTCATAAACAAAAACTTTTTGTTTCTTTGTGCAATCACTCCAGCAGAGGTGGCCGTATCCAAGGACACTGTCTTGTTTCTAAGGATCATGTGACTACATTTATGAGAAATTATCTTCAAATAGGAACATTTTTAACAACATCTAATTGAAGAAATATTTATATACAGGAGATTAATGAAACAATGTGAATTCCCAGATGAGAATACCCTTTTAAGCCATTGGATGCAAAGATGCCACCATTTAGGTATTGATAAGTGATCTCCAGAATTAAAAGTTTATACAGTGTAACATTTCAGAGCTCCCATATTTGTCACCATATGACTTTTATTAGACTCCGAGAATCTAGTGTTCCAGATACAGTTCTATTTGTTCTTTTTCTCTTATTACCTTCATTCTAATAACACTAATTCCATAAGTGGTGCACATTTCTCTCTGCAGAATCACCCAACAAAACACAAAAAGCTAATATAACACCACTTGCCCTAAAAATCTGCGCCAGATATGGGAATGCTACAGAAATGTACAGCTTACTTTTTTGTGTAGAGCTGCATAAACTGTATGTGCTCTATAAATAAATGAATTATTGTTAGTACAGGTGGTAACCTACTTAAGAACACCCGACTTACAGAAAACCTCTTGTTACAGACGGACCTCTCTGCCCACTGTGACCTCTGATGAAGCTCTCTGGATGTTACTTTAGTCCCAGGCTGCAATGGTCAGCTGGTTGGTGTCTGTAATGAAGTTACATTGATAATCTTTGGTCCTATTACATCAAATAATTTTGAAACTCCAATTGTCATTTGTCTGGATCTACTATTATAAAATACACAGTTCCAACTTACATACAAATTCAACTTAAGTACAAACCCAAGGAACTTATCTTGTATGTAACCCGGGGACTGCCTGTATTATTGTGCATCTTTTTTAAACAATGCTGGAAAACTAATCCAAAAATTTTCTCATGTACAGTCTTCAGCTCAACCCTTTAGTCAACTCTTTTGGATACCTCTGCTTTCTTCAGATGTCTAGAACCCGTCCCGTTGACGCTGACGATCCGGAATGTCAGACGAGGATTCACTAAGATCGTGCGTCCCATTTCCTGCATGTGTCGCTTCCCCGCTCAGGTCCGCCAGAGTTCACCATCTTTTTCCCGGTGCGTGTCATGCTACACAATTTTGAAAGCAAAATTCCACGGTTTGTCCGAATCAGTTGGCTTGTCCAACGTCCGCGGTGCGTGATTTGTGTCGCATGCAAGCCAGCGCCAATGCGCCATAATCCAAACGCGTTCGCCAAAAACTTAAAAACCCGACAGAATTGAGGCCACGGGACCCTAAGTAAATGTGTTCGAGCTGATAGAAAGGCAACAGTGACTCAAATCGCCACCCGTTACAACCAAGGTAGGCAGAAGAGCATCTCTGAACGCACAGTATGTCGAACTTTGAGGCAGATGGGCTACAGCAGCAGAAGACCACACCGGGTGCCACTCCTTTCAGCTAAGAACAGGAAACTGAGGCTACAATTTGCACAAGCTCATCGAAATTGTACAGTAGAAGATTGGAAAAACGTTGCCTGGTCTGATGAGTCTCGATTTCTGCTGCGACATTCGGATGGTAGGGTCAGAATTTGGCGTCAACAACATGAAAGCATGGATCCATCCTGCCTTGTATCAACGGTTCAGGCTGGTGGTGGTGGTGTCATGGTGTGGGGAATATTTTCTTGGCACTCTTTGGGCCCCTTGGTACCAATTGAGCAACGTTGCAACGCCACAGCCTACCTGAGTATTGTTGCTGACCATGTCCATCCCTTTATGACCACAATGTACCCAACATCTGATGGCTACTTTCAGCAGGATAATGCGCCATGTCATAAAGCTGGAATCATCTCAGACTGGTTTCTTGAACATGACAATGAGTTCACTGTACTCAAATGGCCTCCACAGTCACCAGATCTCAATCCAATAGAGCATCTTTGGGATGTGGTGGAACGGGAGATTCGCATCATGGATGTGCAGCTGACAAATCTGCGGCAACTGTGTGATGCCATCATGTCAATATGGACCAAAATTTCTGAGGAATGCTTCCAGCACCTTGTTGAATCTATGCCACGAAGAATTGAGGCAGTTCTGAAGGCAAAAGGGGGTCCAACCCGTTACTAGCATGGTGTACCTAATAAAGTTGCCGGTGAGTGTATTTCAACTCCTTAAAGTGGTATCTTGTACGTGTTGATCTGACATAGCTAATCCCTTGGTCAGCTTTAGTATAGACCTTTTGAGGAGGTGAACCCTCAGCTAGGACAATAAACAGCAAGTAATTGAAGTGAGTGCACACATTATAAAACAGCTTATGAAGGTGGACAGATTGTATGATGCAGGAGAGATAAGCGGGATGTATCACAGGTGATAGTGATTAATATGGAGAGATGTTCAGACGGCATCTTGGCAGAACATTCTGTAAAAATTTTACTTCACATGCAAAATTACCCTGAATCAAATGCAATATTTATTTTTTTTCTATTTGCTTTCAGAATTTACCTGTGCCACAATGATAGGAAACTCTTCCAAAACAATATGTTCATCCAATATCCGTGTATACAGTATGTATTTATACCTCTAGCATATGCCAACTTTCAGATATGTATGAGAAGTTAAAAATACATACATTTTTTGAAAAATATATATTTTTATAAAGTGCCAAGAAATGTAAAGTGGTTGTACAAAATATTGTTGTTTTTTCATGACAGTAGGTGATGCAAGTGAATTTCTGCCTGAAAACTAGAAATTAATGGGATGAAGATTCATTAACTTTTTCTTGCAAGCTTTTTGACTATATGGGAGATAGTAAATCGCATACTTTTATATCTCCTACAGCTTTCACATGAGAATATCTACAGAAAATGTAGAGTTTTAATGTTAGCCAATGCACACTGTCATATATGAATACACAAGTGTTGTATTTGGTACATTATACATTTTGGGGCTTATTAATTTGTTTACTTTTTATAAGGTTAGAATATATAAATGTAACATGAGCATAAATATAGAAAAAGAACTGCAAGCATCTGCAAGAAAAAGAACATCATTCTCATTTGCATTCCATATGGCAGAATGTGTTTTCTCATACCTGCGACTCACATCTCCAGGACTTCTCCTGAGCTGCACCATTTCTCTGGAATGCAATGCCTCATACTATCAGATCCATCTACCAAAGTTTCAAACATGCTTTAAATACATCTCTTTAGGTACATTCTCCAATTGTATATAATTTCACTCTTTTACATTATTTATCATATTTGTTCATTTTAAAGGATAGCTGGACTATGGCTGTACAAGAGCTGTCACCTCCTGTGTTACCCCTTCTTCCTCATAGACTGTAAGCTCTTTTGAGCAGGGCCCTCACTCCTATTGTTTCATAAAACAAGTTGTTGCTCTATAATATCTTATTTGCTTTGTATACTTTATGTACCCCATGTTCTGTTAACACTGTGGAATAAGATGACACTATATAAATAATAATAATAATAATAACTATTAGCAGGGCCCTCAGTCCTATTGTGTCACATGACTGTTGTTACTCTGTAAAGTCTTTTTATTTATATGTTCCCCAGAATCTGTAAAGTGCTACGGAATTTGATGGCGCTATATAAATATAGATTATTATTATTAAAGGGACCCCTGAAACAGAATTCTCCCACCTGCTTGAGGCCTTAGACTTGAGCTCTATTGTGTCAGCCTATTTAAAAAGCCAACATAGTAATTCCCTTATCAAAAAGAGTTTCCTGCATATTTTTACTTACAATTTTATAACCCTGCTATAAAGGAAGCTTTATTTTTTTACTATCAGAAATACCAGGAAAATAGACTCACCAGGGAGATTCAATCTGGAAAGTTGACAAATCCAAAATTTTTTGGACAAGATATTGGAAAAATATTGTGTTAAGTAAATCAACGAACAGTAATGTTGTCAAAGAAATGAGATTTCAATAAGTGAAAGGTGCTCGGAACAGCTAGACATGTTTAGTTTGGCTCCATTCATTCTTTTACAAAACCATTTGTATTGTCAACAAAGAATTATAAAATTGTCTCCATTTACAACTGGACTGAAAACAAAAGGGAAAAATGAGAAGAAGGCTATCAATATTATATGAAAGCAAAAATTCAGATTCTTATCATGCAAGTCAAATGACATTTCCAGTGAATTCTCATGGAAAGATTTTACTGGTAGGGGCCAATTTGAGTCCAAAGTAAAGTTACTCTGCAACATTAGACCATTGACAGGGATAAAGAACTGGAAAAGTGGAGAGGCTAAACTGATGCGCTTGCATCCAAGTAGTATGAGGGTTCCATATCAACGACCAAAGCGATTCAAAATAAAAAAAAATTATTGGAAATATATAAAATCGAACACATTTCGTGATTAACCTTTCGTCAGACCAAAAATGGAAGCCCTGTGCGACAGCTTGAATCAGCTGTGGGCCAGCAGCTGATTCAAGCTGTCGCCCAGCCTTCAGTTTTGGTCTGGCGATGAGGTCGTTGGTCGTTGATGAGGAACTCTCATTCTACTTGGTTGCAAGCGCACTCATTTAGCCTCTCCCCATTTCCAGTTCTTTGGTCCCCGGTCATTTGGAGAGCTTGGGAGCTGCCACAATAACCAGCAAGATTCGTACCTATCGGTTGAAAGGGAATTGTTCCTTGAGTGGATTCTCAATATCGCATACATACAAGTGGCCACCAGGTGAGCACCTTTCCGCACTCACCTAATTCAGGACCCACTTGCCGTAAACATTATCACGCAAGGTGCCGTCCTCTTTGGTTGTCGTTTTTGTTCTCTCCTTTCCTTAGACCAGTGACAGGCAGACTAAACAACAAACAAACTAATATGTACGGGGGCTACCAAATTTAAGAGAAAGAAGGAGAAAGTACAGGCAGCCCCTGGGTTCTCTAGGTTTGTTCTTAAAGGGGAAGCGACGGCGAAACGCGCGTCGGGGTTGTCTGGTACAGCGCCACATCTCCTGTTCAATATCATAGTATCATAGTATATAAGGCAGGAAGGAGACGCAAGTCCATCAAGTCCAACCTTTAAGAATTAAATAAATGTTTTATCCCCATAACCCGTGATATTTTTTCTCTCCAGAAAGTCATCCAGGCCTCTCTTGAACATGTACATAGAGTCCGCCATAACAACCTCCTGCGGCAGAGAGTTCCACAGTCTCACTGCTTTTACAGTAAAGAACCTTTGTCTATGGTGATGGTAAAATCGCCTCTCCTCTAGGCGTAGAGGATGCCCCCTTGTCCTGGTCACAGGCCGAGGTATAAAAAGATCTTTGGAGAGATCCTTGTACTGTCCGTTCAGGTATTTGTACATTGTAATGAGGTCTCCCCTCAGTCGTCTTTTTTGTAAACTGAATAATCCCAAATTTTTTAATCTGTCAGTGTATTCTAGTTCCCCCATTCCCCTAATAATCCTGGTTGCTCTCCTCTGCACCCGTTCCAGCTCTACTATATCCTTTTTATACACTGGTGCCCAAAACTGTACACAATATTCCATGTGTGGTCTGACCAGGGATTTGTATAAGGGCAAAACTATGTCTTTATCATGAGAATCTATTCCTCTCTTGATACATCCCATTATTTTATTTGCTTTAGCAGCAGCCGCCTGGCTCTGGTCACTAAAATTAAGTTTACCATCCACCAATACCCCCAAGTCCTTTTCAGCTTCAGTTTTACTAAGTAATTGACCGTTTAGAACATAATTATACTTTTTGTTTCCATGGCCCAAGTGCATAACTTTACATTTATCTACATTAAACCTCATCAACCATTTCTCTGCCCATCCCTCAAGCTTCCACAAATCCCTCTGTAATGCTCAACTATCGACCTCAGTATTTATTACTTTACACAGCTTAGTATCATCTGCAAATATTGAAACTTTACTGTGTAAACCCACTACAAGGTCATTAATAAAAATATTAAAAAGAAGTGGCCCCAATACTGACCCCTGTGGCACTCCACTGGTAACATCAACCCAATCTGAGAATGTGCCATTAATGACCACCCTCTGTTTTCTATCACTAAGCCAATTACTTAACCAAATACACAGATTTTCTCCTATTCCCAGCAGTCTCATTTTATATACCAACCTTTTATGTGGCACGGTGTCAAATGCCTTTGAGAAGTCCAGATATACAACATCCACAGCATCCCCCAGATCCAGTTTTGAACTTACCTCCTCGTAGAAATCAGATTAGTCTGACAGGACCGATCTCTCATAAACCCATGCTGACGCTGGGTTAAAAGGTTGTGCACAGTGAGATGCTCCAGGATAGCATCTCTAATAAACCCCTCAAATATTTTCCCCACCACAGCAGTTAGACTCACGGGTCTGTAGTTTCCAGGATCGCTATTTGATCCTTTTTTGTATATTGGTACCACATTTGCTATGCGCCATTCCTGTGGAACATAACCAGTCCTCAGTGAATCTTCAAATTATAAAAATAACGGTTTGTCTATCACCGTACATAATTCATGCAGCCTGGTTGGTATATATAGCTATTTTGCACGATGCACTTTATTTTGTCTTGTTTGGTTTATATGACCTCCTACCAGGTTCCATGTTATTTAGATTAGGTTTATTTTATAACCTCTTGTTTACACTTGTAATATATTATATTGATTGACTTGTGTGTTACATTGAAACCTTATGTTTACACTTGTAATGTATTGACTGACTGTGGTTTACAATGTGATTGTACAGGATTGGCGGTGTACTTTTAGTCCACCAGGGATTGATTTTATGGGTTGTTTTTATTGCAGTGATCATATGTGTATTATTATTTTGTTGTTAATAAAATTCTGTGTTTTCCATATTATGGTATTCATGCATATATTTTGTGTACTTTGTTGTACAAGGCCTGTATATAGATATATATATAGTTGGTGTTCATAGCAGTCCTTGCTTTCCACACATTTCCTGGATAATTGGTATTGATTGGGAGGTAGATAAATAGTCACCTGTGACCCCTATGGCGCCACCCCCAGACGAAGGCTTAATAAGCCCAAACGCGCGTCGGGGCAGGAGCTACCCGGGTCACGCTGATTGAGACTACCCATATGGGTAAGGACAGAATTGTATTTATACCATATATATTTCTCAGGCCAAAGGCATTTTCTTAACATTTGGACACATGTGCAATACTATGTCGTGACTGCACGGGCAGAGCTTTTTTCTGTGTATCCCATCTTCTGCTGTAATCAGTTTTAGAATCTTTTGTTATAGATTTTAATTAAGTTTAATAAAGATTATTGTTAATTCAACAAATTTAGTCTTGTATAATTTGGCTTGATCTCCATTTGGAGACACAATAGGTCACCAGTATATTGCGACTTTAAGTCTGGGTGTCTATGGGTGCAATGACATTATGTAGCAAACATCCAATGTGTATGAAGAGGACTCAGCCCATTGAACCATTGTGCAGTAAGAGGTTAATGTGTAAGGCCAACTTAAGAAGCTTTTTCACCTCCTGTACCTTCTAAATAGATACCTGTGTAAAGCTTTTTTTGTGTTTATTTTGTAAAGATAGGACATCTGCTTTTTTTTTGCATGTGTTCTTCATTCATTATGTACTTTTTTGTCATAGCAACTTGATAGTTTACATTCCTATATAAATAATGACACAATAAAAATAAAATGCATCTAAAACAATAATTTGGCAGTTGATCAGTGAGTTAACTCTTAGGATTCTGCCAATATCATCACAATGCCTGGAGTTTTGCTTAAAGGGGTATTCCCATTTCAGCAAGTGAATGTTATTGTTTGCATTATAAAAAGTTATACAATTTTTCCAATATACTTTATGTATCAATTCCTCACTGTTTTCTAGATCTTTGCTTGCTGGCATTCTATAGCAAACTTCTTTATCTATTTCCAGTGGACAGAAATCTGACCATGGTCACACAGGTGCACGGCTCGTTATATTTCACAGCTCTGATTACTGTGTGATATAACGAGCTGTGCACCTGTGTGACCATGGTCAGATTTCTGTCCACTAGAAGTAAACAATGAAGCTTCCTATAGAATGACAGCAAGCAGAGGTCTAGAAAACTGTGAGGAATTGATACTGAAAGTGGAAAATTGAATAACTTTATAATACAAACAATAACATTCACTTGCTGAAAAGGGAATATCCCTTTAAGCAAAACTCCAGGCATTGTGATGTTATTGGCAGAATCCTACTGGACAGCTTTGACACACTTCTACAGCCTTTACTTATCTATTAATCTTGCTCTCATTTTTCAATTATTCTCCCATGTCCCTGAGCGCCAAAGGCTGTAGTTTATTCAGACAACATGACACTTTATCAGAGGAAAAATCATATCTAAACTTAAACTGATATCCTATTATTTGATATCAGTTAATGCATCCAACAGAAAAAAGTTTAAAGAGGTTGAGGTAGGGTATTTTTGTAGAACATGATCTTGCCCAGAGTAGAGGTATGACAAATTCAGATATATGATAACCTACACTGTACAATTTTGAAATGATGAAATTAATTTAAATCAGATATTATATTCACTCGACTAGCTGAATATAAACTTATAAAAATGGAATATTGGATATTTATCAAACATTTGTTTATTTATTCATTTTATTTAATAAAAACACTCAAATATAAAATATTTACTACATGAAGTGTAATGTGTTTGAAGAGCGATGACTAATGTCCCAGTAAACATTACCTGGTGCTGTACCCTATTTGGATTAGGCTGGCTCCCCATACCCTCCTTTCACTGCTGTATGTTACCTGGCTTGTTAGTTCTCAATTAGATTGTTTCATTTTGAGGATATTCTTTATGCTTTCTTCCTATATAAAAATGTAGTAAAAAAAATGTCTTGTTTTACTCCTGGCTTCTAAAGATACTTTAGGGCTCAGATTGCATTTATGTTCAGTCAAGTTGAAGTTCAGCCTTCTAATAAGTCCCTACAGTCCCATGAATAGCTCCCGCCCTTACAAGGGCAGTAACCACAACTATCCCTGTATGGTCTAAAAGTCCCCCACGCAAAGCCCCTGATGTGTTTCTGCTTGCCACCGAGCGTCAGAGGGATCACTGACAGTATAATATAACAGTATACGCAGTATAATCTGACTTTTCTTGCTGCTTTCATTGAAATATCACATGATCATAGGTATTCAGACCCTTTGCAAGGTATCAAGTAGAAGCACCTTTTAAGCTAGTCTGGCAAGAGTTTTCTTGGGGAATGATGCGACAAGGTTTTCACATCTGCATTTTGGGATCTTCTCCCATTCTTCCTTGCAGATCCTCTATAGTTCCCTCAGGTTGGATGGTGAACATTGATGGAAGCCCTTTTCAAGTCTCTGAAGATGCTCAGTTGGGTTTAGATCACAGCTTTGGCTGGCCCAGTCAAGAATGGTCACAGAATGGTTCTGAAGCCACTGTTTTGTGATTTTAGCTGTGTGCTTAGGGTCATTGTCTTGTTGGAAGATGAACAGCCCAGCAGGAAGTCTAGAGCACTCTGGCAGAGGTTTTCATACAGGAAATCTTTGTACCTGGCCACATTCCTCTTTCCTTCGTTTGCAACTATTGCAGCATGATGCTGCCACCACCACATTTCTCTGATGGGGTAGTATTTGGCAAGTGATGAGCATTGCCTATTTTTCTCCACACATGTCACTTAAAATTAACACCAAAAAGTTAAATCTTTATCTCAGACCAGAGAATCTTATTTCTCATAGGCTACATTCACACGGCCGTATGGGGGACGTATATATTGACAACGTATATACGCCGTATATACGCCCCCCATAGACGACAATGGACGTACGACGCCATACAGGAGCGCTGTATGCGGCACCATATCTTCCATAGCTGGGAGAAAGATAGGATATGTCCTATATTTCCCCATAATATGGCGCCATGCGCCATATATCTCTACGCACCGTCCTCTCCCAGGGGCCGACATGTGCTCGCTGTGCTACGTTACGATGGAAACATCATCGTTTGAACGCAGCCATAGTCTGAGAGTCCTTCATGTGTTTTTTTTGCAGGCTGTATGCAACTTTTATATGTCATGCACTAAGAAGAGACTTCTGTCAGCATACTCTGCCTACCTTTTTGTTGGAAGGTGAAAAGTATCAAATTTTTTCCTGTCAAGATTGAGTACAGGGTGTAAATTAATGAGCAAAAAATGAACTTCTTTGATCTTACCATTTGGCTGCATGAAACAGAGAGTGAAAAATTTAAATGAAATACTTTTTGTACCCACTGTAAGTTCAATAAATTATCAGCATTCAGAGAGCTTCAGCAGAGGTCACAGTGAGCAGAGAGGTCTGTCTGTAACTAGAAGTCGTCTGTAAATCAGTTGTTCTTAAGTTGGGACTGCTTGTACCATATAAGAGAAGGGATACTAATCATAGATCCTCAAGATGATAACCACAATGATCCGAGGAAGCCTGGTACATCTCCTAACATGGTTGTTTTTATTGAATAGTTGCACATTTATTTTGATGGAACACAACAGCCTAAGTTCAGAAGAAAAGATAATGCAAAATCAGTATTTCTTTTAGGAATACAGGCGGTCCCCTACTTAAGGACACCCGAATTAAAGACCACCCATAGTTACAGACGGACCCCTCTGTCCACTGTGACCTCTGGTGAAGCTTTCTGGATGCTTTACTATAGTCCCAGACTGCAATGATCAGCTGTTAAGTGTCTTTAATGAAGCTTTATTGATAATCCCTGGTCCCATTACAGTAAAAAATTTTGAAACTCCAATTGTCACTGGGGCAAATAAAAAAATTGGTCTAGAACTTCTATTATAAAATATACAGTTTTGACTTACATACAAATTCAACTTAAGGACAAACCTCCGGACCTTATCTTGTGTCAGGGCCGCAAAAAACGCCAATTCTCTCTTCTCTCAGACGCTCCAAATTATTTGAGCATGCGTGCAATTTAGTAAGAAAAGACAGAAGACTCAAGTTCTGTTTTAGTCTTAGCTCATGCTCTTAACTCGCCATTCAGGAAAGAGAACTGAACTTTATTTCCTGATACACAACTTTTTATATTCATACAAAGAGGCGTGGTTACATACATTAGAATCATTACAAATGGTGATAGCTACGCATATATGTCTGGCCCCGACCCCTGCTGATTGGTCCTCAAAACTAGGCCTTGGTTGCTATGCCAGGGGAATTTCCAATCATCGTTGTCTACAGGAAATCGACCGTTGGTTAGGATGCTGGTGCTATTCTTAACAAACATCTGCTTTTTGATCATAAGACTTGAGTTTCGCTGATAGCTATATATCTGGTTAAAACTGATGTAAGGGAAAAGCTCTGTATTTCATAACAAACAGAGTACAAAAATATAGGGCAAAGGGCACATGTACACAATCATAAAGCATATAATTATTATAGACACATAATCATTATTTTGACATCACACGTACATAACCCGGAGACTGCCTGTACCAATCTTTACTAAAACTAAGTGTAAATGTAGGATGCAAAGCTTTTAAAGAAAATATATTCAGTGAAACCAAACAATCACTTATTCCCAACACTACTTTATTGACTCAAGATTACACAGATTTTGATAACTATAGTTTTGGCTTTAATTTCATTTTCTTTGTTATTCAATGTGTTCAAACTCTAGAAACTCTAGTGCAGTGATGGTGAACCTTTTAGAGATCGAGTGCCCAAAGTGAGACTCAAAAACCACTAGCTTTTCCCAAAGTGCCAACACAGCAATTTAGGCAGTAACAAACTTATTGCTACCAGAATCTTTGAGCTCCAATCCAACACCTTTTCACTCTTTGGACAGGACCGAGCAGCACAGGATTGGTCACTTTACAATAGCAGGGCACTACTTAGACTACCTGAGACTGCAGGAAGATGCCATGTCTGGCAAACTCTGTGCCTGGGAGAAAGCCTGTGTGCCCACAGAGATGCCTCAGAGTGCCATCTCTGGCGCCAGTGCCATAGGTTCGCCACCACTGCTCTAGTGTATAGATTCACTGTGAAAGTACTTGACTAGAACAGTTGTGGTGAACATATGGCATGGGTGCCAGAGGTGGTACGCAGCGCTTTCGTTGTAGGCACCCAAGTTATCAACCAGGGACAGAGTTCCCCAGATAGGATTCAAGGCCTCCTCCTGCAGCCCCAAGCTACCCAGGATATGCCCTGCTCAGTGCTATTTTAAAGCTACACATCCTACACAAACTACAAGACGAGCAAAGAGGTTTGGAAGATGTTGGATTAACATTAGAACTCCTGCTTCTGGCCCCATGATTCTGTCTGTTCATGGGACCCTGGAGGAAAGTTACAATGATAATCCAAATTTCCCGTCCTTCTTTCTAGCATATTGGTGTCCCCAGGATGCCAATGCGATTAAAAGTTATGACAGAGCAATAAGTCGCTGCTTAAATTGCTGTTTTCACACTTTGCAAAAATTAAGTATTTGGTGTAGTTTGGCTACTCTGTCTCTAAAAGGTTTGCCATCACTGTACTAGAATATTTAAGTAGAATATCTCTTTTTATATAATATTTTTTTCTTTTATTCTATTAGAATGTTGTTATCCAGTGACAATCTTTATTACCTTAACATATGGTTAGTTTTAACTTGCTAAAAAGAAAGATTTGGAATCTATTATTTACACCACAAATCCGATATAAAACAGTTACGTTTTTCTGTGTTGCGCTTCACTAAATTGCAAAACTGGCACAAAGCAAAGAGAGTATAACAAAAAGTTTACACTAAGACCAAAATCTATTTAGTGAAATTGGCTGGTGGTTTCTCCTAAGGTTGTTGCGGTACAACTCTGGGAATATGTATCATTCTCCAAGCATTACATAATTCCTAACAGGAAACAGCACATTTGGGCAGAGACCAGTCAAGATATTTTACAGTTTTACAGTTTCACTGAGTCATACATTTGGCAATTTGTAACTCGAATCTTTCTTGGCATTATTAATGCTGAGAGTCTACAATATGGTTCTAATGTAATTTTAATCTATTCTTTACTTCATGAATCAAAAGTCTGTTTGTTCTAAATGAAGTGTGAACTATTCCAACAGGTATACGCTAATAAATGTCAGCCATGTCTAAGCAGACTTGTACTTTAATAGTAGGTATAAATGTATCCATTATTAAATGTCATTGCTGGAAATAAACACAGAGCAATACTAAAAGGAAAAATCATAGGCACACCTTGTTTGACATGCGGTGGGAGATTAGTTAACCCCCTTATGCCACAGTGGGATAAATGTGGAACTTGACAGTGTAGACATGGGCTAAAGAATAAACATAGCCTTGACATTACATTGAATAACCTATGTAAGGTTTATGAAAGCCCTTTCAGGAAAGAAAACAAATATTTCTTACCGCTGATGCATGCTTGCAAGCCACAGTGGCACCTTGTACCCTACCATGAAGTACAGTTTTATGCCAAGGGTTCCCACAGTCGAAGGCCAGTTAAAGCTGGGGACAGATTTATGAAAAGTGTTTTAATGTTAGACAGTGCAAAATTAGAATAGATGGTATCATACTGTTCAGATTTCTGCTGTGCCCAATACTAATTATAAATATGACTAAGCTTAAAGGGGTATTACCACGAACACAAGTTTCTTAAATGTACTCAGGATAACAAAAACACATTCCCTAATTCACTGTTATTAACAAAAATACAGCATTTCATCGATATATTTCCTACCTGTCTCTATCAGCCCTGGTGTACACAATTTCAGTTGCCACTGGTTTCCGACCATGAATCTTCTGACTTTAGGGTTGGGACCCATCTGAGCTCTTCTCTGCTCTCTCCCTCTTGCCCCCTTCCCCCTGCATTCCAGGACGAGCTCACACACTCACAGACTTCCTGTCAGCAAACAACAACACATCACATCATGAGCTACAAGCTACAGGCAGATATGTTCTTTATCTGGGGGAAAGCTGAAATGTAGCAGAGCTAAGCTCTGACCTGTCAAATCTCTCTTTCTATGTGTCAGATACTAGTACAATGTTTAGAAGGTAAATGAAAGTGTATATAAACCTTGTACCCTGATAATCTAACCACATAGAACTAGATGGATCAAAATGCATCTGCTTAGAGAGTCCCCACCCCCACACCCTGGAATCTTACACTGACCATCACTGAGTGATAGGAGCTAAAACAGTAATAAAACTGAGTAAAATGGTAAAGTAAAGGGTTAAAATAAACATTATTGTGTTATTTTCACTAGGGGATTGAAATTTTTTAAGAACTTTCTTTCATGGGCAAACCCCTTTAAGGTTCTCTAGCTGCAATTCTGTAAAAAAGAAATTGCCCTAGCAAACCATTACCAGTATGTTGTGAAGCTGTTGTGAACAGCTTCCTGATCACATTGCTTCTTTAATGGCCAATGTGGTGGCATCATCCAGAAAATCAACTTTTAAGTGAGATATAAACTGGCGGAATAAAGTCACATAGAAGGATATCTTAGCGCAGTAGCAAAGCCTCATCACTATCCAGCTTTTTTGAAGCCTGCTGCATGATGTCATGCAAAGGGGACATTCGAAAGGCAGGGACAGCTTGACTTCAGTGCTTTTTTTACTTTATACAACCAATTTACATCTCAGAAAAGTATATTTCTGGTTAAAATGATTAAAAACATGATCTGGAAGGCGTATAGCTGTTTGACAACATACGTACTACTACGTCTTGGTGCTGCGCGGAGTGTTGACACCAACTGCGGCAGCACCTAACGTCGCTGCCAATGGGCGCCACCATCTTGAATGGCCTATCGCTCCCCCCCCCCCGTTAACTCATTGGAGGGGGCGATTGGTTGCCATGACAGCCTACAGTCTCATAGAGACTCGTAGGCTTGCCATGTATAATGATTTCCAATAGCCTCCAAATGGCTGGTTATTAGAGATTATCAGTAAAATTGCTATATACTGTACTATATAGTATGAGCAATCAGCAAGGTTAAAGTACCCTAGAGGGTCTGAAATAATAGTAAAATTAAAAAAAAATTACAAAAATTTTAAGTTTAAAAAAGCCCCCTTTCCTTAGAACATACTGCATATACTCGAGTATAAGCTGACCTGACTATAAGCCGAGATTCCTAATTTTATCACCAAAACAGCCAGCCAGCTCCCATGTAGTATACAGCCATCAAGCCCCATGTAGTATACAGCCAACCCCTGTAGTATACAGCCAGCCCCCTGCAGTAAACAACCAGCACCATGTAGTATACAGCCAGCCAGCCCCCTGTAGTATACAGCCAGCCATCCCCCTACAGTATATAGCCAGCCAGCCTCTTGTACTATACAGCCAGTCCCCTGTAGTATACAGCCATCCCCCTGTAGTATACAGCCAGCCCCATGTAGTATACAGCCATCCAGCTCCCTGTAGTATAAAGCCAGCCCCATATAGTATACAGCCAGCCTGCCCCCTGTATGCCAAGCACATTAAAAAAAATAAACTTGCCGGACGCATGTGAAAAGAGCCTACTCCGGGCCTAGCCTATGGGACTGAACGCCAGCTATTAATGGGGAGATCTGGCCACCGGAGGTCCACTAAGAACCAGCGAGAGGGGTCTGCACCGGTTACCCCAAATTACAACTTCTTCCAGCCCCTGCAGAAGTGCACACCCTCCTCCAGCAGCACTTCCCACCAGCTCAGACCACATGCGCCGCCATCTTGCCACGCGGCATGAGACAGCGGCTGTCCCTGTGCCCTGCTCGCCAGCATCAAATCCCGGGGGAATCGGAGAACACCACTCCTGCAGTGAACACTCTGCACATTGAGCCTTGCGGTCTGTGCCCTCCTAGACCGAATTGCTACAACTCCCAATAGTAGCAGGCTCCCGGGCAGTAATCTCACCAGTCAGCTTGTCAAGACACCAAGGCCCACCTGCTGAAGCCGAGCAAATGGCGCCTACACAGAATGTGAGAGACCCACATGTGAACACTTCACCAAAACCCTTCAGGAAGGGGGTACACTCTGCTACCATGCGCAGCCCACCATCTAAGAAGACTCTCTTTAGCTCTACTGCTCCTCCATCTCCTGCCATACGTAGAGATGCAGCTTCTAACACACAGAGCCCTACTGCTACTCCTAAGCAGGATACTAATATCTTACCATCAGAAATGGTAAATTGCTGCCACTGCTGACGGTGCATCCCTTCACTCTGATTTACCCCCACCCGAGGTTGCGGCCCATACTCTCAAGGGATACCCGGAGCTTCAGGCCCTACTGGCCCTCTTGCCCTCCAAAAGGCACATGGATGTGCTGGCTGCTGACCTTAAGGGGGCATGGCGCTATGATCTCCAGCAAGTCCAAGATGAGATCTCTGAGCTACAAGATAGGGTGGATGATCTTTAAACATTTAAGGCTGAGGTCTCCACCATGCTTACAGATATGCAAGACCAAATGACAACAACTATCTCTCAACAACGCCAGCTTATGTTACAGATGGATGACCTGGAAAACAGAAACAGGCGCAACAACATAAGCATCAGGGGCCTGCCTGAAGCTACACAGTCTCCAGACATAGTTCCGATGTTTGGATTCTTTAGCAACCAAGAATAATACTGCAAAGTGTGTTGCAATGGGGGTTGGAACTGTCCCTGTGACAGTACAATCCCTGTGTAGTAAATACCCGTTCACATGGAGGAAAGAGGCAAAACCCATCAGACCTAATACAAACTTATTCACTGTAGACGCTTAAGATTGATCTCGCCAGATAGTCCACAAAAAAAACTCATGGATGGGTAGAGTGGGTTGTGTTTAAATGCTTATACTCCCCAGACTCCTTTACTTATTTCAGACCATCCCGCTATCCATCCCCAAACTCTTTAGCAAACTTACCAGTATCCTCAGTCGCTTTCACTGGGCATCTACTCATCCTCGTATAGCTAGAACCACCCAGATTTGCAAAAAACTACAGGGAGGACTAGGGTTACCAGATTTCAAGGCATACTTTCTCGCCTCCTCTTTAGCAAGAATACTGGACTGGTTACACAATAGGGATCACAAGCTCTGGGTACAACTCGAATAAGAGCTGGCCATGACACCCCTCACAACACTCCCCTGGTCTAGTAGATATTTATCGACCTTACATTCTTTGCAAGAACTGTCATAAATAGCCGCCCAAGTGTTGAGAATGCTGAAGTGTTCCTCTGGCTCCACAGACCTGCTCACCCCTGATGGTCCCCTAACCTCAATATCTGGAAACCCGGAGTTCCCTCCGGGAATGTCAATGGACTCCGTGGTTGTAATACGCGATCAGGGCCCTCTATGATTCCAGTCATAGAGAAATATGCTAGCAATCTCCACACTCCTCATGCTCAATGGGAATATAACCAACTGGCGCACTTTTATCGTGTCATCAAATCTAAAGCAAACCTACATAGGGAATTAACGCGTTTTGAATCCTTATGCAAGGCTCACTTTTAGGCAATCGCCTGATTTAACCACCTTTACGTAAAAGTGCTCCCTCACCTCATTCACGTCAGGACTGCTCTAGTAATTTGTCAACTATCCCCCTGCTTCCTCCTTCACCCTCATTTCCTATCTGATGACCCCCCTGTTAGTATAAAACTTCTCTAAAGACTTTGGAGTAGTCCTAGTTAACTAGTCAACGTTTGGTTTATTGTTGACCTCATTATATATGCTTGGTAATTTGCTAGTCGATTATTATTGAGGTTCCTGTTTCGAGATCTATATTAATGGCTTTTTATATACAATAAAAATACATGTGCTTTAATACACATTGTCTTATACTATGTGGACCTATGCGTCCTCTAATCCCACATGATGTCTATTTATGTTTTGTTAAATATCAGTCTGTTCAATTAAGAATGATTAAAAAATAAATACTGTATATACTCGAGTATAAGCCGACCCGAGTATAAGCCGAGGCCCCTAATTTTACCACAAAATACTGGGAAAACCTATTGACTCGAGTATAAGCCGAGGGTGGGAAATACATTGGTCACAGCCTCCCCAGTATATAGCCAGCCAGCCCCTGCCCCAGTGTATATAGCCAGCCAGCCCCTGCCCCAGTGTATATAGCCTGCCAGCCCCTGCCCCAGTGTATATAGCCTGCCAGCTCCTGCCCCAGTGTATATATCCTGCCAGACCCTGCCCCAGTGTATATAGCCTGCCAGACCCTGCCCCAGTGTATATAGCCTTCCGCCGCTGCCGGTCAGATCGCACAGAAGATATACAGGGGTCGCCGGAAAGGTGAGTTTAGATATATTTATTTCTTTGACTCGAGTATAAGCCGAGTTTGGGTTTTTCAGCACATTTTTTGTGCTGAAAAACTAGGCTTATACTCGAGTATATAAGGTAAATAAACTTAATACTCACCCTTGTGACGTCATCAGTGGCGACACCGCCGTATCAGAGTGTGCGCCGGCCAAAAGATTGCTTGGATGCTACTCTGCTGACTAGAGAAGAAAGAAGAGGAGCCGCTGGGATCTGCACCGAGAATCGGGAGCTGGGGCAAGGACCCGGCAATGGAGGGTGAGTATTAAGTTTTTATTTTTTTATTGACCCGTGTGTTAGCCCAGGTGAGATTTTTCAGGACATTTTTCTACGGTATATAAAATTAAATAGACAGTAAAAATCATAAACATGCTGGGCATTGCCACATCAGAAAATGCCCATTCTATCAAAATATTAAAAAGATTATTCCCGGCTGTGGACCACGTAACGGAAAAAAAGGCCCAAATGTCATAATCACCATTCATGAATATTTGAATAAAAAAGTACAAACGGTCATATAGGTCCCAATTTGATACAAATTAAAACCCCAGCACGTACCACAAAAATGACACCTTATATAGGTCCATAAATCAAAGTGTGAAAAAGTTATTGGCCTCAGCATTTGGCAAAATGGCAAATATATTTTTTAAATCTCTATAAATTTGGTATCCCTGTTATCATATCGATCCAAAGAATAAAGAGGAAGTGTCATTTGGAGCACAGGATGAATGTAAAAACAGAGCCCACAAGAAAACGGCACAAATGTGTTTTTATTTGTCAATTTCACTGCACTTCGAAATGTTTTCCAGCTTTCCAGTACATTGCATGAAATATTAAATTGCACCACAAAAAATATAATTTGCCCCACACATAACCAGCCCTCACACATCTCTGTAAACATAACATTAAAAAAAGTTATCGCTTTTGGAATGAGGGGAGTAAAAATCAGAAATGCAAAAAAGAAAAAAGGCTGAGTCCTGTAAGGGTTAAAGATAATAACAGTTTGGCCAGCTCTGTGCTATATAAATAAAGGCATAATTATTATTATTACAAACAGCAAAGCTGTTTTGAAGTAATAAAAATAATCCTTTGAACAGACAAGATCAAACTGGGGTTGTGTTCACTGTAATATTTGGTTCTGGCCAAACACAGCATATTAGTGGGGAGAGGGGTAATGGGGCAGTTCAGTTATAAACTGTTAAGACCCCTTTCAGAGGACTGTATGGTGGTCATATGCTAGCTGTATGAAAGGCAGCTAGTATACGGCCGCCATATTAGTACATGGTACAGTGAGCACACTCGTGTGTCAACCTACTGTGCCGATGCCAGAAAAAAGGGTTTGCCTTATCTTTCATCCTACGTATGGCCCGGCAGCATACCTCCCTGTGGAGTCTGGTGAGGAGCCCTCTCCAGCGGAACGTATGCTATGTGTTCATGTAAAAGAAGTCTAAGGTAAGACAGCTCTGTATCGAGAAGTTAGTACAGTATAAATAAAAATGAGGCCTGTATTTTTACATGAATTCTGTTGATATGTTTAAGCAGCAGTTAAATACCCAATCTAAAATTTCATCTATAATGCAAAGAAAGAATTCAAGACCTGAATTTTTTTTATTTAGCTGCTCTGACAACATGTTGTACATCTGGTGTTCGTTAACAAGAAACTGACACCCACTTATCACATCTTTTTTTCTTACTACTTTTACCAATTATTGAATAATTAGACTATAAATAAGGTAGAATTAGTCCAATCAACACATTACACACAAAATGCTGTCAAATGTTTTAAGGAAGCGGTGGTGTTGAACTGACAGACCATTGTGTGTTTACATGGCTCATGTGAGATTCCAGGAAAGATATAGAGTTTTCAAGATAAATAAATACATGAAAATACGGAAAACTCTATGAATTTGCCCAAACTTTTGATCGTGTAAACTGTGTGTATAGTATATTAAACAAGGCTGTCCCCACTTAAGAACCCCCGACTACAGACGACCCCTAGTTACAAACGGACCTCTGGTAATTGGTCATTTACTATACTTTAGCCTTAGGCTACAATAAACAGCTACAAGTTATTAAAGGTGTTTGCAATTAAGCTTTATTGTTAATAGTGGTTTTCAGACCAGCCCTTCTGGCTAAATGCACTGAGTTGCCGCCATGTGATTGGCTGATAGAAATTAAGTTCTAACGGCATTGGAAGGGGTACCTATAAAGTGGCGGTGAGATGTATATATATATATAATTATATATATAGTATATATTATATATATATAGCACTCACCGCCACTTATAGGTCACCTGTATTAAAGTGCGCGGTGAGGTATATCTATATATATATATAATATATATATATATATATATATATTATATAATACACTCCCCGGCCACTTTATTAGGTGCACCTGTACAAACTGCTCGTTTAACACTTAATTTCTAATCAGCAATCACATGGCAGCAACTCAGGCCATTTAGGATGTAGAACATGGTCAAGACAATCTCCTGGCTTTCAATCCGAGATCGTATGGGAAGAAAGGTGATTTGAGTGCCTTAGAACGTGCATGGTTGTTGGTGCCCAGAAGGGAGCTGCGTCTTAGTATTTCAAGAACTGCTGATCTAATGGGATTTTTCACGCACAACCATCTTACGAGGTTTACAGAGAAGAGTGGTCCAAAAGAAAAAACTCCAGTGAGCGCAGTTTCTTGGGCGAGAAAATGCCTTGTTGATTCCAGAGGTCAGAGGAGAATGGGCAGACTGGTTCGAGATGCTATAGAGATGCAAACAGTTACTCAAATCGCCACCCATACAACCACGGTAGGCAGAGAAAGCATCCTGAACGCACAGTACGTCGAACTTTGAGGCAGATGGGCTTACAGCACGCCAGAAGACCACACCGGGTGCCACATACTGTTCATTCAGTAAGAACAAGGAAACTGAGGCTATACAATTTGCAACAGCTCATCGAAATAATGGACAGTAGAAAGATTTAGAAGATTGAACGTTGCCCTGTCTGATGAGGTCTATATTTCTGCTGCGACATTCTCGGATGGTAGGGGTCCGAAAAATTGGCGCAACAACATGAAAGCATTGAATCCATCCTGGCATTGTATCAACGGGTTCAGGCTGGTGGTGGTGGTGTCATGGTGTGGGGATCGTTTTCTTGGAGCACTCTTTGGGCCACTGGTTACTCAAAATTGAGCATCGTTGCAACGCCACACCTAACCTGAGTATTGTTGCTGACCATGTCCATCCCTTATGACAACCACATTGTCCACAACATCTGATGCTACTTTCAGAGTGATAATGCGCCATGGTCATAAAGCTGGAATCATCTCAGATGGTTTCTTCTTGAACATGACAATGATTCACTGTACCAATGTCCTCCACAGCACCAGATCTCATCCAATAGAGCATCTTTTGGATGTGTGGAACGGGAATTCGCAGCATTGATGTGCAGGCCGACCATCTACGCAACTGGTGATGCCCATCATGTAAATTGGACCAAAAATCTCTGAGAATCTTCCAGCACTTGTGAATCATTGCCAGAAGAAGTTAGGCAGGTTCATGAGGCCAAAAGGGGGGTCCAACCCGTTACTAGCAGTTTGTACCTAATAAAGGAGTGTAAAATATATTGGAAAGTCCAAACAGCACATCAAAGGAAAAGGTGGTGGGTTGCAGGCACTAGAACCAGGCTTCAGGTCCTCCAAAGTAAGTAGTTGAAAATAGGCAGCACTCCAGGGTATTTCCTGTGAACAAACGGTTGTTCTTTATCCAGTTAACTACATTAAAGTACAGAAGCGACGTTTCGGGCTCCAGGACTTGAAAAGCTCCCTGGAGCCGAAAACGGTCGCTTCGTACTTTAAATGATTATTTCTTAAGAAAACCTGTCATCAGTCGGTGTCCACTTGTCCTGTCACATACCTGTTGGAGCAGATCACAGGGATCCCCATCCACAGCCTTTATCTATTATTAGTTCATACATTTATACATGTGTAAACTCATCTTTTCTTATCATTAAATGATATGCGTCAACATGTTCAAGGCAGGTGATTGTCACCTGTTTCCCCCTCCCTCTCCTCCCCTGCTTAGTCTGGTATTATGTATAGTAAAGCATTGTAGTGTGTGTATGCATCTGCGGACATGCTGCAATCCTCACTAATATACAGGTGAGAGACACAGCGACAAACAGCTAACACATGATCTGACATGTTCTGCTCTCGGAAACATGGCTGCATCCTTGAGCTGTTTTGTTCTTCCAAACACACACACATGCCACACCAGGCGCAGGGGGCGTGGCCACCCAGCACCAGTGAAGCACATCATTATACAGCCCCCAGCATTATACCGCTTCAGTCAGCACTGGGGGGGTGTGCTGTGCCTCCCACCTCATGAATAATGGACAAGCTTGATATGCTAATCTTCATTTGGACATTTCAAAGTTCATTTGCATACAGCTTAGGACCTCCATGCTTAGGTTCAGGCATGTAGGGGACAATGAAGGGAATAGAGGCAATGCTCTCTAATGGCAGTTTTATGAAAAGTATATGTAGTTTTAGGGGGTTATTTTGCGAACGGTTCTCTTTAAAATGGAATAAAGACACCCTGTTTTTTTCCTGAATACCCTGTAGGACACCACCTCTCTATTCTTTAGATTGGTATAGCGAGATCCCACTTTATGACATTAGTTTTTTAATAGTTTAACACATTTAAAAATACATTTTGTCATTTTTTTGTTGTTTTGCACATACCTGAATCATACCTTTTTGAAACTTGGTGTAAGGACACTATGTGACAATATATTGTTTTTTTTTTTTGCGGGACCAGCTGGCAATTTATTTCTTCTCCATTTTGGAGACTCTTCGACCATTGAGACATTTTTATTCAAATGTTTACACTGTTGGCAAAATGTGGAGATTCAGAGATTATTTTCTTTGTGAGCTTCCTATTATGGAGTATCTTTTTTATTTTGATGACGACTTATGTGTGGGTGGATATGATAACTGAAATTATAAACCTCACTAAACTGTTATTGTGATCTTCTCACGATTTGACTAATCTAATTATTGGGATCTGTCTCAAGATTGTACTGAACAAAATCCCATAAATAGCCTTCAAATAATGCACAGAATGAATTTACTAAAAACATTTAAAAACAGAGTACATCTCAATAAGCATTAATGAGATATTTGACATTTATAAATCAATGTATAATTCAATGTGTCAATATGCCATTAAGCCATAGTACCCAATGCCCTTTATACATTTTGTGTTTCCATTTATTGCTCCCCTCCTTACCTAACTTTTTTTGTACTACCATTTACAGAGATGTATGAGGGCTTGTTTTCTGCAAATTGTGGCAGTTAGTGGCACCAATTAATATTCAATGCAATGTGCTGAGAAGCTGGAAAATAATTCCCAATGTTGTGGAACTGATGAACAAAAGGCATTTGCGTCATTGTGTTGAGGGCTGTTTATAAGGTTTTTGCACTTGCCTTCAAATGACACCTCCTCTTTATTCTTTGGATTGGTATAGCGGTGATACCACATTTATATACATTTGGTTTTTTTAATATTTTAACACATTTAAAAATATATTTTGTAAATTTTTTTGTTGTTTTGCCATATTTAGTTTAGGGGGGTTATTTTGCATGACGGGTTCTCTTTAACATGGAATAAAGAACACCTGTTTTTTTTCACTGAATACCCTGTAGTGACACCACCTCTCTATTCTTTAGATTGGTATAGCGAGATACCACATTTATATACATTAGGTTTTTTTAATATTTTAACACATTTAAAAATATATTTTGTACATTTTTTTGTTGTTTTGCCATATCCTGAAATCATACCTTTTTGAAACTTTGGTGTAAGGACCTATGTACAATATATTTTTTTTTTTTGCGGGACCAGCTGGCAATTTATTTCTGCTACCATTTTGGAGACTCTTCGACCATTTGATCACTTTTTATTCAAATGTTTACCTGTTGCAAAATGTGGAGATTCAGAGATTATTTTTCTTTGTGAGATTCACTATTATGGGAGTAATCTTTTTTATATTTTGATGACGACTTTATGTTGTGGAGTGGATATGATAACTGAAATTATAACCTCACTAAACTGTTATTGTGATCTATCTCAAGATTTGACTAATCTAAATTATTGTGATCTGTCTCAAGATTTGACTAACAAAATCCCATAAATGGCCTTCAAATAATGCACAGTAATGAATTTACTAAAGTGCAGAACACATTGAGAGAACACTATTCTTCACATTCCAGATGTTCGTGCACATCTCCTAACTTAGCGGGAGACACGCGCGAACACCTGGAAAGTGAAGAATAGTGTTATTTCAATGTGTTCTTACAAGTAAAACATCTGCAAACATGTGTAATATTTTTTTTTTACAATAAAAATACTTTTATTCAATTTATTTTATTAATTTACTGCTCGATCTCGAGCCGGCGAGATACTCGTCCGAGTAACGAGCCGGTCCGAGTATGCTATTTTGATATTTTGATGACGACTTTATGTTGTGGAGTGGATATGATAACTGAAATTATAACCTCACTAAACTGTTATTGTGATCTATCTCAAGATTTGACTAATCTAAATTATTGTGATCTATCTCAAGATTTGACTAATCTAAATTATTGTTATCTATCTCAAGATTTGACTAACAATATCCCATAAATGGCCTTCAAATAATGCACAGTAATGAATTTACTAAAAACATTGTAAAAAATCTTTAAAATCTCTTTTAAATAATTGGCCTTAGAATATAACAGCAAGTAAAATTTTAAAATAATCATAATTCATGGTTGAATAACTATTTATGTGTTGTGATCTCACACAGTAGTTCCTTCATGCATAACATTAGATATTTCTGATGAATTTATTTTGGTGTGTGAACCCATATTTATCCCTCTTCTCAGAATACACCACATGTAATGTTATTATGTTTACAGTCTCCAGGGATGTAGCTATAAGAGATAGCAGTCACCCTGACCAGAGTGACAAATGGGGCCTAAAGTTCAATCCACCAGAGATATTAGACTACCCAATAATAATTGTGAAAGTCACATTCGGTCATGTAGATTTATCCAGAATTAGTGATCCAATACAACCTTAAAAAATAAAGTAAATGCATGTACAATATCCAGACTACATTTAGTTGTAAGTACATAGACTAAAAGTTAGAGATACAAATAAAAATATATGTTTTACTGCTCAAATGAGTATCTGCCTTTTTTATTTTAATGTATAGAAAATGGAGTCTGATAGCATTTTTAGATAAGCACAAATAAATTGACAATAATCTGAGCTAAAAAGATGCACCCCCGTATAGAAATGAATGATGGATTTAATCTCTGCTTGAGGCCCATTTTAATGGTGAGACATTATGTTAAGTTTCATCAACACAACAGTTTTTTCAATGTTGGCATATTTAATAATTTTTTTTATTTCTTTGTGTTTGTTAACCTTACAATTTGTATTCCAGTATGAAAAAGGGTGGTGTTTTTTTTTCAGTGCATCCTCAACTAACTCAACTGCACTCCTAGAAGACGGTGAGTTTTCTTTATTTTGTTTTTTTTTTTTTTGCGGTCTCTTTAGTAGCTGCAAAATTAAAAGGAAGATGAGTGCACATCTGCAGAACAAAACCCATACAGCATTCTTTAATATGGTCGACAGGAACCTTCTTACGCAAAATCACTTAAGGGGCTTTAGCCTAGGCCACACCAGCCAGCCGACTCTCTAACTGCCTGAGGGTCGACTCGAACCCAAAAAGTTTACACTGCTTCTGCCATCGACAACCATTTAAACTGCGGTAACAACCTAATTACCTTAACGAACAAACCTACTAACATTAACTAAACTTACTTAAAACTGCGCCAAATGAATTGTGCAAATAAAGTAGAACCTCCAAGAATAACCCCAAAAAATGATGATAAGTTCTAATTTCCCACATATAGGGCAGTTTATACACAACTTGAGGATTTGTGGTGGGCGCCAATCTTTTACTGCTCAAATGAGTATCTGCCTTTTTTATTTTAATGTATAGAAAATGGAGTCTGATAGCATTTTTAGATAAGCACATTAAGATTGACAATAATCTGGCTAAAAAAGATGACACCCTATAGAAATGATGATTTAGTCTGCTTGAGGCCATTTTAATGGTAAGATGATGAAATTTCACAGTTTTTTCATGTTGCATATAGTTAATTTTTCCTTTGTTAACCTTTATTTTTTCCAGTAATGAAAAAGGTGGTGTTTTTCAAGTGCAACTCCTCAGAGAAGGTGAGGTTTTTTTTTTTTTTGCGTCTCTTTAGGTGCAAAATAAAGGAAGATGTAGTGCAAACATCTGCAGAACACCCATTCATTCTGTCAAATATGGCACAGGCACTCAAAATCACTAAGGGCTGTAGCTTCGCCAGCACCCAAAAAAGTTAGAGACAAATCTATTAACTGCGCCAGAAAATTGTGCAAATAGACCCCAAGAATAACCCAAAAAATTATGATAAGTATCTCCCACTATATGCAGTTTATCTTGGGACTGTGTTGCCGAAAGATGCTTTCATTGATCTGGATTTCTCCCAGCCACTGCTGGGAAGTGCACCATTTTTTTTGGTGCACTTTGTTCATGCTGCAGAATTGTGGAATAAATGTGGCACAAACCCTGACTTAGCAGTAACAGCCCCTTTATGTGCACATTGGGGCAGATTTACTTACCCGGTCCTGACGCAATCCAGCGGCGTGTTCTCAGTCGAGGATTCGTCCATCAGGTGTCGCAGCTGCGCTGAAGTCCGACGGAGTTTGCCGGAGTTCACAATCCTATTCCTGGTGCAGGTAAGCGTGTGTCAAGCAGCACATTTTTTTAAAATTCCGAGGTTTTTCCAAATCCGTCGGGTTTTCCGACGGCCAGGCCCCACGATTTCCATTACGTGAAAGCCGGCGCCGATGCGCCTCAATCCTGGGGCAATTCAGGGAAAAACGGCGCAAATCTGAAAAATATGTGAAACCCGACAAAAATGTGCGAATCGGACCCTTAGTAAATGACCCCCATTGTTTCTGTTTTGTTGGACACAGCAGTGACAGAAAACTGGCGCAGACACTTCATAAATAGATCTGCAAGCAGTTTGCACATTCTTTTCAGTGCAAAGTCAGACAGAAAATGGTCCAAACACTTTAATAAATGTGTAAATGTTACCCAAAACTTTGTGAACCTTGTGTGGATAGTATAGATTCCACATTTTTGGACTAAAAAAAATATCCAGATTGTCTCCTCTTTACATATTTCTGATGTGTCTGCAGTTTCTACAATTTCCAGGAGTCCAAAAGCACTCTTCGAGAAAAACAAAAGTGACTGTAACTGACTGGTCCTTTAAAAAAAATTATTGACATCATCATTTCTAGTGAAATATTGTGCTTACCACACACTAAAGTTTAGTCATTGTAATCTGTGGTCAAATTGAAGCCTCTGAGATGGAAAGTGTAGAATTTGATTGTAAGTTGTTTTGAATTCACACTCCCAGTGGATAACCCTGCCATCCACTAACACTTTCTGCACTACATCATCTGTGGTCTACAATCTGCGTTTGGTTTAGGGAAACGATTCTTTAATGTCCAATACATGTATCTAGTTTGACTTCTCTTGCATACAGATCTTGGCTCATCTAGTACTAAAATATTGTATGTCTCATCAACTCCTAAACTTCAGAGATCAGAACATATGATTCGTCACTATTACCAAGGACAAAATCAAATCATAATATATCTACTATACAGTAAACTAATAGAAAACCTTAAACAGGAATTTCGCTTTATTTATAGGCAATTGTTAACAACTTTCCAAAGATTTTTTTTTGTCCACATAAGTGTCTATTGTGATAACTGTAGCTGTTACAGTAACTTGCTATTATGGCTATGGGTGTCTTGCTTATCTAGATCTGACATTTTGACTCATTGTCATCCCTTAACTAGGCATGCTCATGAAATCTCCACACATATCCATCGTTATGCATACAGAGGGGCTGCAGGGCGGATTAAGGTTTGTGGGGGCCCCTGGGCGCAAAATCTGGTGGAGGCCCCCACGAGTGTAGCGTACATACACGTCCCCTGCTTCCTTTCCACAATCCATCCAGCATAACCAGCTACATACAGCCGCCTCTCCCCCAGTAACAACATCTACATAACGCCGCCTCTCCCCCATTAAACACGCTACGTACAGCCGCCTCTCCCCCAGTAACACAGCTCATACAGGGCCATCAACAATTCGCTCCCATAACACAGCTACATACAACAGCCGCCTCATCCCAGTAGCATCGCTACATACATCCGCCTCTCCCCCAGTTAACACACTACATACATCCGCCCGACCCCAGTACAGCTACATACAGCCGCCTGTCCCAGTAACAAGCTACATACAGCCGCCTTCGCCCCCAGTAACAATCTTTGTTAAGCTACCAGATGCAGTCCCATTTAACCTACCCCTTCAGCCCGCACCAGACACCCAGTCCCACATGTTTATCCAATTACCACATTTATCACACTGATATTTCACAATTTTATATACCCCCATAAAGTTCTACCATCTTATGCTTGCACCCTTATATATACAGTATCACACACATTTTAATGTACCCATATACATTTAACCAATACACAACTCATAAAGTATTACACACATCCAGTATATATACATCACACATACGGCATACACATTAATGTAATATATTTTAACGTTACCCACATTCATTGTACACTGACCATATATACACATACATGCAGTATAAAACACAATATAACACACAGCTGCAATAACATACAGAATAGACAACACTTACAGCAAATACAGACACTTCAGTATACAGCATGTTCCACACATACGGGAAATACACAACACACACATTCAGTATAACAGAGCATATACATACATCCATATACACGCATATAACCTGACATACAATCATACATACATATATATAATATATAATTATATATATATATATATATATATGTGGCATATATTTTAAAATGTGCACATATATATGCTTCTACAAATATATTGCGTGTAATAACAATACAGTAATATTCATCTATAACACAGTATTTACATATATACACCAGCTTCATATATACACAGTATATACACATATACCAGTCGATACACATATAGACGTAGATGCATATAACACAGTAGATACACATATACACAGTATATTCAATCACACTTTTTAATATCACAGTAGAATCGAAATACCATATATAATATATAGGACAGTAGATGCCATATACACATATACACAGTATATACAACATATACACAGATACACACAGTATTACATATATATACGATACCAGTATATACATATATACAGAGATACACTTATATACATATATACAGAGATACACAGTATATACATATATACAGAGATACACAGTATATCATATATCAAGAGATACCAGTATATACATATTATACAGAGATACACAGTATATACATATATACAAAGATACAAACAGTGATTACATATTACAAGAGATACACAGTATATACATATATATAACAGATACACAGTATATACATTATATCAGATAACAGTATCTACATATATATACAGATCCACAGTATACATACATATATATACAGATACACAGTAAATACATTATACAGAGATACACAGTATATACATATATATACAATACACAGTATATAATATATATACAGATAGACACATAGAATACATATATATACAGATACACAGATTACATATAATACAGATACAACAGTATATACATATATATATATACAGATACCCAGTATCTTTATATATATATATATATATATTATATATACCAGATACACAGTATATGCATATATATATAATATATATATATATATATATATACAGATACACAGTATATAATATATTATATATATATATTATACAGATACCCGTATATACATATATACAGAGAGACACATAATATACATAATTAAAGATACCCAGTATATCATATATATACAGATTACAACAGTAGATACATATATAAATACAGATACACAGTATATCATATATATACATAACACAGTATATACATATATACAGATACACAGTATATAACATATATATATATACAGATACCCAGTATATACATATATATATACAGATACACATATAGAGAAAGGAGATGGAAGGAGAGATAGAGGGGGGAGGAAGCGAGGGAGTAGGAGGATGAGGCATCCCGTATTCTCCATCTCTCCGACTTTGTTGTCATTTACTAGGCCCGAATCGCGTTTGGTCCCGACGTGTTACCCGAAGATTTCCGATTGTTGCGCCGATATGTACCTGATTGGGCCCCGGGATTGTGTCGCACGCGCTCGGATGTGCGCAATCGGCGCCGGCATGCGCGCGACGAAATCGGGGGGTGGCGAACGAAAACCCGACGTATTCGGAAAAAAACCGCCGCATTTAAAAAACCATCCAAAAAGTGGTCGCTTGTGACCGCTTGACCTTTCACTGGTCCGGGTGTTGCATTTCCGGCGCGTGGAGATATTTTCAGCGCAGCAGCGCCACCTGGTGGACGGCGGAGAACTGCCTTCATGAATCCCTGCCGACCCGAATACCAGAGTAGAGAACCGCGCCGCTGGATCGCGAATGGGCCGGGGTACGTAAATTGCCCCGTATATACAGAATACACACACTACATCATATAGACAATCACGCTAAATAAATATGTAATGTATACTTACCCTATTAGGGTGTTTCGGCTGTCCCGTCAGGAGGGTGTTCGGCAGGGGTAGGGGGGGGGAGCTGAGGCACGCTCTTGTTCCAGTGGGCGGGAGAACGGCTTCTTCCTCGGCGCCCGGGGGGGCGGGTGTATCGAGGCCAACTGCATGTTCCGGGGTGGGGGGGGGGCGTTGGATGCGGAGGTGACTGCTTGATCCCTGGGGGGGGGTATTGGTCGGCTGAATGTTCCGGCGGGGGGGGGGGGGCGCGGTGAGCCGGAGATGGCGAATGTTCCGCGGGGGGGGGGGCGCGGGGAGGCGGAGGACGGCGAATGTTCAGGCGAGGGGTGGGGGGCTTGCACGTGACGAGGACGGCTGAATTTTCCGCGGGAGAGTGCGGGAATGCGGAGGAGGCGAATTTTCCGGCGGGGAGGAGTGCGGGATTGTGGCGGAGGATGCCGGGTAAGGGCTGCTGTCGGGGGGGGAGGGGGGAGTAGAGCGGGATTCTGAGCGGGCGGGATGCCTGGCAATGCAGGCGTGATGGGCGGCAGGGGCCGGACGGCTCGGCAATGCGCTGAAGGGATGCGGTAAACTGTGCCGGGGGGCGTACAGGTGGTCGGGCAGGCCATGCAAGGATATGCGTGGAGTGGTACGTGTGGCGAGGGCCGGACAACTAAGGGAGCGGCGGCTGAGGAGTCAGGACCGGGGAACCGGGGGGACGCGCTCTGGTGGGGGCCCCCTGGGGGGCAAGAAGGTTGGGGGCCCCGGGGCTCGAGCCCGGAGCCCCGCCTATAATCCCGGTCCCTGCAGCAGGCTGGCACCACTACGGGCATGCCTGGTCCGTGCCGGGGCCCAAGGCTCGTGGGGCCACCCAAGAGCTGTACATAAGAATCCATACGAGATGAAGGGGACTGTATCAATGAATCACAGGGGATGAGGTGCTGTTTTAGTTTTCTGATTTTTTAATGCCGCCATTGAGTTCACTTCAAAGTCACTGCGGCTTCTGTCGTGCAGGCACAAAAAAGAAAAATTCCCGGCTCAGCTAGGTGCAGTTAAATCGCCATTTATTCGTTTTCAGGGCATCCACCAGATAGAATACAGGTGGCATGGTTATAATCTCAACCCGCGTTTCTAGCACATACAAGTGCTCTAATCATGACGAGGAGTGTGGTCACCTGTTTGTTAAATAAACCAGTCGGCACTCCTCCCCCTTCAGATTCCACCAATCACATTGATAACAATAAAACATGTTTCATCTTTGCAAACTTAGTACAAAATTCCCATTGCAATGCCTTATAGGTGCAGATGATAATAATCATCATATGTTTGTTATAAAATTAAACTTAAATACTACAGAGGCAATGTTTTTCTTGTGTCCGTTGTTCCTTTTCAGCTTTAGCCGGGGAAGGGACGGGGGGTGCCACGACAGTGATTGGCAATATAAATGATACAAACCTCTTCGTGTCAGAGTAGGTGTGTACGGGTTGGGTACACCTGTACAGCGACCGGGAACAGGCTGGAATACATTCAATAGTAAGAACATTCCGTGGCGCAGAACTAAAAAAAATTCACATACATCGGAATACAAACAGACGAGGGTCGTAAGTATGGTCTATAGGAGGGTACAAGGTGACCAAAGACGGCCGGGGGAAGCACTACGGGACCAACCCATGCCTGAAGCCGTAGGGGGTCTCCGACTGTGTTCGGACACGGGGGGGAAACTCTTTGGCTTGAGGTCACTTGTGTTAGGGGGGGAAAAAATATTATCCACTAGGTACCATCGATATGGGAACCATCCGGGAAAAAAAAGGGGAAAAAAAAAGAAAAATCGGCGAACATAAATGAAAAAAAAGGAAGAGCGGTACCGTGAGGTTACCCAGTAAGAAAATACAAAGAGTAGACACAAAATATTAAAATATTATATAGTGTTTTTTTTTAAGACAAAACATGAGTACAATATAAAGACCACATTCAGGTGTTCATTGACTGTAGAACAAAGTGCACGGTTGAATGGAAATCAGTGTAAACATGACTAGAACATGACATGTAGACATAGAAGAAGTGAACGATGTAAACATGCAACTGGGAACTGATTTTAACATGTTCAACTTGTTTAATGTGGAACGCGAGCATGGTTATACAACCAGGTAACTGGTAAGAGACATTAAAACATTGAAACCTGCATGTAAGACGCGAAGAGTTTGTTGGAACAGTAGATGCAATGGATTCTGGGGGTTGCCTTTCATCCCTAAAAGTGTGTACGGAAACATATGTCGCGTTACCGTGCTGGGCATGTCGATCCGTGTAACACGGAGTGCCTTGTGTACACCTTGTTTGCTTACAGAGGGCCGGTCCGGGGGGAGCCACAAAACCACTACACGCACAAAAACAAGCAAAACTGAGTATAATTTTTGGGCTATTAAAGCACAACATAGACGTCAAAACATCCCACAGACGGTGACAATCTAGCAGAATTGACCTGCACACATTCATTTGGTGGACATAAAGTTCGTTAAAAGGGGTCGTTTAGTAGTACGCTCCCGGGACACTGAGAAAACATTGTGTTTCTGACCGCTGTGCCATACGTTACAAATAGGGGGGGGCAAAAGAATAGCAATCGTCCTGTGTTGGTAAAAGACAACTAATTAACTATATATTGCCCGCCCCGTATAAGAAGCTAAAAGCAACGTGAATCTTCAATCAAGAGCTGTCTCGCCCACTGGGCAGTTGTTCCCATCAGTGTACCAGCACAAAGTGTCCTAGATATCCTGGCTTTTGTTCCGTGATTGGGGTTATGATATGAGATATCTTTTGATAGGATCCCGAATCTAGTCTTGACTTCTTGCTGGGTGTGGCCGATCGACCTGTAAATGCAATTACATCGCATACACAGTATATATTACTGGTAGGTTTGCAATTTAGGAAACTATCTATGTGAATTTGATGTCACCCGTTGTTGTGTGATGTTTTGTAGTCCTTACGTTTCAATGTTTTACAAGGGAAAGTGCCACAGTTAAAAAATCCTTGTTTCAACCATGTTTATTTGTATTGTTGATGAACTGTGGTCAGGAGGGGATAGAGTTTCCCTATGGTTTTATTTCTACGGGATACTTTCACATCCCCCCTTCAGTATTTTTGGCCTAAAATCGATTCTCTTGATGAAGGTAATTTCATACAATAGTTTTAATGGTTTGGAATTGGGGGACTATAATTAATACCCTGTTGGTTTTTGTTACTGTCCTGTTTTTGATGGTTATATTCCTTTACCCGTATTCCCGATTGTGGCACATGCCTCTCTCGATTTTTTTGTCTGTAATAACTTTTAGCTCTTTTGAGCATCCAATCTTGTACCCTCTCTTTTTTAATCTACCCCGAACTTCTCCTCACCTCATCCTCAAATCCAGATCTGTACTACAATTACGTCGGGCTCTTGTCATTTTCTCCCACATGGATGATTTGACTGTATGTTGTGGATGTTGGCTATTGGGCCACAGATAGTATTACCCGCCGTAGGTTTGTGTGGCGCAAGATCTTCATTGATCTGGTTTCTCCTGCACTGCTTGGGAAGTGCACCTTTTTTTTTGGTGCACTTTGTTCATGCTGCAGAATTGTGGAATAAATGTGGCACGAACCCTGACTTAGCAGTAACAGCCCCTTTATGTGCACATTGGGGCAGATTTACTTACCCGGTCCTGACGCAATCCAGCGGCGTGTTCTCAGTCGAGGATTCGGGTCTTCCGGCGATTCACTAAGGTAGTTCGCCCAATGTCCATCAGGTGTCGCTGCTGCGCTGAAGTCCGACAGAGTTTTCCGGAGTTCACTATCCTATTCCTGGTGCAGGTAAGCGCGTGTCAAGCAGCACATTTTTCTTAAATTCCGAGGTTTTTCCGAATCCGTCGGGTTTTCCGACGGCCAGGCCCCACGATTTCCGTCGAGTGAAAGCCGGCGCCGATGCGCCACAATCCTGGGGCAATTCAGGGAAAAACGGCGCAAATCAGAAAAATATGTGAAACCCGACGAAAATGTGCGAATCGGACCCTTAGTAAATGACCCCCATTGTTTCTGTTTTGTTGGACACAGCAGTGACAGAAAACTGGCGCAGACACTTCATAAATAGATCTGCAAGCAGTTTGCACATTCTTTTCAGTGCAAAGTCAGACAGAAAATGGTCCAAACACTTTAATAAATGTGACCCAAAACTTTGTGAACCTTGTGTTGGATAGTAGAGATTCACATTTTTGGGACTAAAAAAAATTCCAGATTGTCTCCTCTTTACATTTCTGATTTGTCCTGCAGTTCTACAATTTCCAGGAAAGTCAAACAAGCACATCTTAGAGAAAAACAAAGTGAATAGTAACTGTTCCTTTAAAAAAAATTATTGACATCACATGTCTAGTGAAATATTTGTGAGCTACCACAAACTATGTTAAGTCATTGTATCTGTGGTAAATTGAAGCCTCTAGATGGAAATTGTAGAGTTTGATTGTGAAGTTGTTTATGAAGTTCACAGCTCCCAAGTGGATAACCCTGCCATACAATAACACTCTCTGCACTACATCATCTGTGTCTACATCTGCGTTTGTTTAGGGAAAAGATTCTTGATGTCCAATACATTTAGTTCTAGTTTGACTTCTTGCATACAGATCTTGGCTCATATATTACTGAAATTATTGTATGTCATCACTCCCTAAACTTCAGAGATAAGAATCATATGATTTGTCAAGATGACCAAGGAAAAATCAAATCAGAATATATATACTATAAATAATAGAAACCTTAAAAAGGAATTTCAGCTTCATTTATAGCAATTGTTAACAACTTTCCAAAGATTTTTTTGTCCACATAAGTGTCTATTGTGATAACTGTACTGTTACAGTAACTTGCTATTATGAGCTAAGGGTGTCTTGCTCATCTAGATCTGACATTTTGACTCATTATCATCTTAACTATGCATGCTCCATGAAATCTCCACACGTATCCATAGTTATTGCATACAGAGGGGCTGCAGGGCGGATTAAGGTTTGTGGGGGCCCCTGGGCGCAAAATCTGGTGGAGGCCCCCACGAGTGTAGCGTACATACACGTCCCCTGCTTCCTTTCCACAATCCATCCAGCATAACCAGCTACATACAGCCGCCTCTCCCCCAGTAACAACATCTACATAACGCCGCCTCTCCCCCATTAAACACGCTACGTACAGCCGCCTCTCCCCCAGTAACACAGCTCATACAGGGCCATCAACAATTCGCTCCCATAACACAGCTACATACAACAGCCGCCTCATCCCAGTAGCATCGCTACATACATCCGCCTCTCCCCCAGTTAACACACTACATACATCCGCCCGACCCCAGTACAGCTACATACAGCCGCCTGTCCCAGTAACAAGCTACATACAGCCGCCTTCGCCCCCAGTAACAATCTTTGTTAAGCTACCAGATGCAGTCCCATTTAACCTACCCCTTCAGCCCGCACCAGACACCCAGTCCCACATGTTTATCCAATTACCACATTTATCACACTGATATTTCACAATTTTATATACCCCCATAAAGTTCTACCATCTTATGCTTGCACCCTTATATATACAGTATCACACACATTTTAATGTACCCATATACATTTAACCAATACACAACTCATAAAGTATTACACACATCCAGTATATATACATCACACATACGGCATACACATTAATGTAATATATTTTAACGTTACCCACATTCATTGTACACTGACCATATATACACATACATGCAGTATAAAACACAATATAACACACAGCTGCAATAACATACAGAATAGACAACACTTACAGCAAATACAGACACTTCAGTATACAGCATGTTCCACACATACGGGAAATACACAACACACACATTCAGTATAACAGAGCATATACATACATCCATATACACGCATATAACCTGACATACAATCATACATACATATATATAATATATAATTATATATATATATATATATATATGTGGCATATATTTTAAAATGTGCACATATATATGCTTCTACAAATATATTGCGTGTAATAACAATACAGTAATATTCATCTATAACACAGTATTTACATATATACACCAGCTTCATATATACACAGTATATACACATATACCAGTCGATACACATATAGACGTAGATGCATATAACACAGTAGATACACATATACACAGTATATTCAATCACACTTTTTAATATCACAGTAGAATCGAAATACCATATATAATATATAGGACAGTAGATGCCATATACACATATACACAGTATATACAACATATACACAGATACACACAGTATTACATATATATACGATACCAGTATATACATATATACAGAGATACACTTATATACATATATACAGAGATACACAGTATATACATATATACAGAGATACACAGTATATCATATATCAAGAGATACCAGTATATACATATTATACAGAGATACACAGTATATACATATATACAAAGATACAAACAGTGATTACATATTACAAGAGATACACAGTATATACATATATATAACAGATACACAGTATATACATTATATCAGATAACAGTATCTACATATATATACAGATCCACAGTATACATACATATATATACAGATACACAGTAAATACATTATACAGAGATACACAGTATATACATATATATACAATACACAGTATATAATATATATACAGATAGACACATAGAATACATATATATACAGATACACAGATTACATATAATACAGATACAACAGTATATACATATATATATATACAGATACCCAGTATCTTTATATATATATATATATATATTATATATACCAGATACACAGTATATGCATATATATATAATATATATATATATATATATATACAGATACACAGTATATAATATATTATATATATATATTATACAGATACCCGTATATACATATATACAGAGAGACACATAATATACATAATTAAAGATACCCAGTATATCATATATATACAGATTACAACAGTAGATACATATATAAATACAGATACACAGTATATCATATATATACATAACACAGTATATACATATATACAGATACACAGTATATAACATATATATATATACAGATACCCAGTATATACATATATATATACAGATACACATATAGAGAAAGGAGATGGAAGGAGAGATAGAGGGGGGAGGAAGCGAGGGAGTAGGAGGATGAGGCATCCCGTATTCTCCATCTCTCCGACTTTGTTGTCATTTACTAGGCCCGAATCGCGTTTGGTCCCGACGTGTTACCCGAAGATTTCCGATTGTTGCGCCGATATGTACCTGATTGGGCCCCGGGATTGTGTCGCACGCGCTCGGATGTGCGCAATCGGCGCCGGCATGCGCGCGACGAAATCGGGGGGTGGCGAACGAAAACCCGACGTATTCGGAAAAAAACCGCCGCATTTAAAAAACCATCCAAAAAGTGGTCGCTTGTGACCGCTTGACCTTTCACTGGTCCGGGTGTTGCATTTCCGGCGCGTGGAGATATTTTCAGCGCAGCAGCGCCACCTGGTGGACGGCGGAGAACTGCCTTCATGAATCCCTGCCGACCCGAATACCAGAGTAGAGAACCGCGCCGCTGGATCGCGAATGGGCCGGGGTACGTAAATTGCCCCGTATATACAGAATACACACACTACATCATATAGACAATCACGCTAAATAAATATGTAATGTATACTTACCCTATTAGGGTGTTTCGGCTGTCCCGTCAGGAGGGTGTTCGGCAGGGGTAGGGGGGGGGAGCTGAGGCACGCTCTTGTTCCAGTGGGCGGGAGAACGGCTTCTTCCTCGGCGCCCGGGGGGGCGGGTGTATCGAGGCCAACTGCATGTTCCGGGGTGGGGGGGGGGCGTTGGATGCGGAGGTGACTGCTTGATCCCTGGGGGGGGGTATTGGTCGGCTGAATGTTCCGGCGGGGGGGGGGGGGCGCGGTGAGCCGGAGATGGCGAATGTTCCGCGGGGGGGGGGGCGCGGGGAGGCGGAGGACGGCGAATGTTCAGGCGAGGGGTGGGGGGCTTGCACGTGACGAGGACGGCTGAATTTTCCGCGGGAGAGTGCGGGAATGCGGAGGAGGCGAATTTTCCGGCGGGGAGGAGTGCGGGATTGTGGCGGAGGATGCCGGGTAAGGGCTGCTGTCGGGGGGGGAGGGGGGAGTAGAGCGGGATTCTGAGCGGGCGGGATGCCTGGCAATGCAGGCGTGATGGGCGGCAGGGGCCGGACGGCTCGGCAATGCGCTGAAGGGATGCGGTAAACTGTGCCGGGGGGCGTACAGGTGGTCGGGCAGGCCATGCAAGGATATGCGTGGAGTGGTACGTGTGGCGAGGGCCGGACAACTAAGGGAGCGGCGGCTGAGGAGTCAGGACCGGGGAACCGGGGGGACGCGCTCTGGTGGGGGCCCCCTGGGGGGCAAGAAGGTTGGGGGCCCCGGGGCTCGAGCCCGGAGCCCCGCCTATAATCCCGGTCCCTGCAGCAGGCTGGCACCACTACGGGCATGCCTGGTCCGTGCCGGGGCCCAAGGCTCGTGGGGCCACCCAAGAGCTGTACATAAGAATCCATACGAGATGAAGGGGACTGTATCAATGAATCACAGGGGATGAGGTGCTGTTTTAGTTTTCTGATTTTTTAATGCCGCCATTGAGTTCACTTCAAAGTCACTGCGGCTTCTGTCGTGCAGGCACAAAAAAGAAAAATTCCCGGCTCAGCTAGGTGCAGTTAAATCGCCATTTATTCGTTTTCAGGGCATCCACCAGATAGAATACAGGTGGCATGGTTATAATCTCAACCCGCGTTTCTAGCACATACAAGTGCTCTAATCATGACGAGGAGTGTGGTCACCTGTTTGTTAAATAAACCAGTCGGCACTCCTCCCCCTTCAGATTCCACCAATCACATTGATAACAATAAAACATGTTTCATCTTTGCAAACTTAGTACAAAATTCCCATTGCAATGCCTTATAGGTGCAGATGATAATAATCATCATATGTTTGTTATAAAATTAAACTTAAATACTACAGAGGCAATGTTTTTCTTGTGTCCGTTGTTCCTTTTCAGCTTTAGCCGGGGAAGGGACGGGGGGTGCCACGACAGTGATTGGCAATATAAATGATACAAACCTCTTCGTGTCAGAGTAGGTGTGTACGGGTTGGGTACACCTGTACAGCGACCGGGAACAGGCTGGAATACATTCAATAGTAAGAACATTCCGTGGCGCAGAACTAAAAAAAATTCACATACATCGGAATACAAACAGACGAGGGTCGTAAGTATGGTCTATAGGAGGGTACAAGGTGACCAAAGACGGCCGGGGGAAGCACTACGGGACCAACCCATGCCTGAAGCCGTAGGGGGTCTCCGACTGTGTTCGGACACGGGGGGGAAACTCTTTGGCTTGAGGTCACTTGTGTTAGGGGGGGAAAAAATATTATCCACTAGGTACCATCGATATGGGAACCATCCGGGAAAAAAAAGGGGAAAAAAAAAGAAAAATCGGCGAACATAAATGAAAAAAAAGGAAGAGCGGTACCGTGAGGTTACCCAGTAAGAAAATACAAAGAGTAGACACAAAATATTAAAATATTATATAGTGTTTTTTTTTAAGACAAAACATGAGTACAATATAAAGACCACATTCAGGTGTTCATTGACTGTAGAACAAAGTGCACGGTTGAATGGAAATCAGTGTAAACATGACTAGAACATGACATGTAGACATAGAAGAAGTGAACGATGTAAACATGCAACTGGGAACTGATTTTAACATGTTCAACTTGTTTAATGTGGAACGCGAGCATGGTTATACAACCAGGTAACTGGTAAGAGACATTAAAACATTGAAACCTGCATGTAAGACGCGAAGAGTTTGTTGGAACAGTAGATGCAATGGATTCTGGGGGTTGCCTTTCATCCCTAAAAGTGTGTACGGAAACATATGTCGCGTTACCGTGCTGGGCATGTCGATCCGTGTAACACGGAGTGCCTTGTGTACACCTTGTTTGCTTACAGAGGGCCGGTCCGGGGGGAGCCACAAAACCACTACACGCACAAAAACAAGCAAAACTGAGTATAATTTTTGGGCTATTAAAGCACAACATAGACGTCAAAACATCCCACAGACGGTGACAATCTAGCAGAATTGACCTGCACACATTCATTTGGTGGACATAAAGTTCGTTAAAAGGGGTCGTTTAGTAGTACGCTCCCGGGACACTGAGAAAACATTGTGTTTCTGACCGCTGTGCCATACGTTACAAATAGGGGGGGGCAAAAGAATAGCAATCGTCCTGTGTTGGTAAAAGACAACTAATTAACTATATATTGCCCGCCCCGTATAAGAAGCTAAAAGCAACGTGAATCTTCAATCAAGAGCTGTCTCGCCCACTGGGCAGTTGTTCCCATCAGTGTACCAGCACAAAGTGTCCTAGATATCCTGGCTTTTGTTCCGTGATTGGGGTTATGATATGAGATATCTTTTGATAGGATCCCGAATCTAGTCTTGACTTCTTGCTGGGTGTGGCCGATCGACCTGTAAATGCAATTACATCGCATACACAGTATATATTACTGGTAGGTTTGCAATTTAGGAAACTATCTATGTGAATTTGATGTCACCCGTTGTTGTGTGATGTTTTGTAGTCCTTACGTTTCAATGTTTTACAAGGGAAAGTGCCACAGTTAAAAAATCCTTGTTTCAACCATGTTTATTTGTATTGTTGATGAACTGTGGTCAGGAGGGGATAGAGTTTCCCTATGGTTTTATTTCTACGGGATACTTTCACATCCCCCCTTCAGTATTTTTGGCCTAAAATCGATTCTCTTGATGAAGGTAATTTCATACAATAGTTTTAATGGTTTGGAATTGGGGGACTATAATTAATACCCTGTTGGTTTTTGTTACTGTCCTGTTTTTGATGGTTATATTCCTTTACCCGTATTCCCGATTGTGGCACATGCCTCTCTCGATTTTTTTGTCTGTAATAACTTTTAGCTCTTTTGAGCATCCAATCTTGTACCCTCTCTTTTTTAATCTACCCCGAACTTCTCCTCACCTCATCCTCAAATCCAGATCTGTACTACAATTACGTCGGGCTCTTGTCATTTTCTCCCACATGGATGATTTGACTGTATGTTGTGGATGTTGGCTATTGGGCCACAGATAGTATTACCCGCCGTAGGTTATTGGGGAAAGGATATGCATAGCTGTTACATCAATGGATCTATTTATAGTATTGGCTAGTACTGGAATATTTATGGCCATTCACTTTTCAATCTTTCTAGGCACAGCTGTTCACAGAAAAACAACATTTGCTAGTGTTTATTTAAAGGACATCTACCACCAAGATGAAGCTTTGTAAACCAAGCACACTTACATACTGATTTGTGCCCCCTACGACAGGATCTGCTCTTCTTGCTCCCTTATAAAGAATGGCTGGACCATTATACAACCTCTTGTGTCAGCCCCTCATCCTCATAGTCTGTAAGCTCTTGTGAGCAGGGCCCTCAGTCCTATTGTTCCATATGACTGTTTGTTCTTTGTAATGTAATATAGTTGTATATGTCCCCTATGATTTGTAAAGCACTACGGAATTTGATGACGCTATATAAATATAAATATATATATATATAAATATATAGATATAAATAGAGATGAGCGAACACTAAAATGCTCGGGTACTCGTTATTCGAGACGAACTTTTCCCGATGCTCGAGTGCTCGTCTCGAATAACGAACCCCATTGAAGTCAATGGGAGACTCGAGCATTTTTCAAGGGGACCAAGGCTCTGCACAGGGAAGCTTGGCCAAACACCTGGGAACCTCAGAAAAGGATGGAAACACCACTATGTATTCTCCTATGGCTATTTTCTAGCCAAGTATCAAAGGAAGCACACTACTATGCCAGATGAGATGACACTGAGTTATTGCCTAATAGAAATCCAACCCCTACTGAATTTTCCCACTTCGGTCTTTGCTATGGATATGTGTGCCACTAAGAGCTAAACACAACGGTAGCAAGTCCCCCTGCTAATTCCTCACAAAATGGTAAAAGATGCAAATTAAAATAAAAAAAGTAGAACGTTATTGTAGCCCTAAGAAGGGCTGTTGGGTTCTTTGAGAATCACTCCTGCCTAACAGTAAGCTAATAGAACACCCTAACGCTTTCCCTGACCAGCAGCAGCTCTCTCCCTAGCGGCATCCAGAGACAGAATGATCCGAGCAGCGCGGCCAGCGGCTAGTCTATCCCAGGGTCACCTGATCTGGCCAGCCAACCACTGCTATCGACGTGTAAGGGTACCACGTCATGCTGGGTGGAGTGCAGAGTCTCCTGGCTTGTGATTGGCTCTGTTTCTGGCCGCCAAAAAGCAAAACGGCGGGAGCTGCCATTTTCTCGAGCGGGCGAAGTATTCGTCCGAGTAACGAGCAGTTTCGAGTACCCTAATGCTCGACCGAGCATCAAGCTCGGACGAGCATGTTCGCTCATCTCTAGATATAAACCAAAAAAACAGCTTGCAGTGCAAAGCTGGTGCATGTACTGTAATTGCAGTTCAGCTATTATACGCACACTGTATATTTATAATTTTTCAACCATTTTCGTTTTAGAGTTCAGTTCCTTCTGCAGTTACCAGCACAGTCTAACCTCCTGAGGCACACAAATGCAGACACATTAATGTTAAATTAGATGGATTCCAATTAATAGTAAATGTATTGATTATTCAACTGTAAGGGCAAGCACCAACTAGGCCCCGGGTAGTTAACAGTTTGAAGTAGAATTCAATTAATTATGTACAATTTGTTCAGTATTTACTGAAACCCAATAATTTCCTGTACCAAAAAACACACATGTAAAAAATAAATTGTAAATAAGTGGAAACTAAAAGCTTGTTTATTACTGTAGTGTACTGTACTACAGTAATAAACAAGCTTGTAGTTTCCAGTTTATAGCACCCAGATTTTCTCTTTTAAAGAATTTCACAAAATTTTATTTAGGGATGGTCTGAGTTAATATAAAACTATTTGAAAAGTCAGATTGTAGGAGACATATAAAACTTCTCATATTGATCATGAGATGAGATGATAGTTTCCCTGGAGGTGTCCTTAGGGTATTGCTGATGTTCTGGAGAATGGTAATATATTCTAAAACTTCATCCAAAGGAAGTGTTGATCCAGCACTTGACTCGAACCAACCTTTTTGAAATGGTTCAATCGAACATTCCTTTGGATCAAGCTTTATCCACTACCAACATGGTTCATCATTTTCAGTGCATCATGAGTATAGTGGATAAGACAAATATGGACACTTTGTACAGAACAAATGGTGAGTTGACTGCTATTTTCCTTTTTCTGTGAAATACACCCAACTATTCTAAAATGCCTCAGACTTTTAAGTTTTTATATCCCTTTTGTTTCAGGATGCTGCCTGAATATTATTATTTAACATGTTTTTCTGTTTGGCTAGCTGTTTTGTGCACCAGTGTATGTTATGGATGTTTATCATTACATTAGGTTGTATAAAAATAATATTGATTCACAGAGAGATGTGTGTGATGTACATGATTTAGTTCAACAAACCTTTTTTTATATGTGTTGCTACATGTCTAGAAATTAATATTGAAACATATATGGAGGGCCAGGTCAAGGAAGAGTTATGGTCATCCCAAACATCTTCCATTTATGATTTATGGAGCTCACAGGTATGGCGAGCCACATGTGCCAATGATTAAGACTGCTGCACAATACCAGTCTTGATACATCATACCCATTGTTCCTACGTTCCGGGGATATGAACAAAACTTGGCAATCCTTTTTCAATTTACTGTAATGTTGTGAGCCCCTTCTGGCTCTGTTGCTGCTAATTATTCACACCTCTAGTCTGCTTCTTCATTTCAGAGGGCGGAGAGGGGCAGAAATGTTGAATGGAGCGCCAATAGTTAGCAGACGGAGGTTTTGAGCTAACTGAATGGCGCACTCAGAACGATAAAGTTGGTTGAAGGATTATTTATTACTATTGTCATAAAAAGTATGAGAATAGTAATAAATAATCCTCCAACCAACTTTATTGCTCCTAGTGCGCCATTCAGTTAGCTCAAACACCTCCTTCTCCAACTCATACATCCTGTTCAGTGTGGCTACTGAACATAGATGACCACAATCCTGACGGCTGCACCAGTAGACATCTATCAATGCAAAAAGTAGCGTTGTGCCTATCTTAGCACAATATAAAACGGTGAGCACATTTTCGCCCTCTTCTCTCTATAATAGTAAGAGTCCATACGGTATCACACTATTAGCTAATCCCTTTGGCCTTCTTTTCTGTCACTTTTCACTTCAATAGTTAGAGCCAGAAGAGGCTTCTGTGAAGTAAGCTATTAGAAACAAAAAGAAGAATGGAAGCGGTTTCATGAGGTACAATCCAGCATGTAATTGTGTTTGGTTTGGCAACACTGCATCCATGTGGAAGATTTCCTTTAAATCATGACATGTAGATTTTTCATCCTTTAATTGGTATGGCTCTAATGATTCCAAAAATTTATATTTTGTCTACTCCTACTATTCTCAAGCAAATTGTGTTGTTAAGTTTATCCAGTGATATTGGACATTCCACTGCCAAGTTGGTGGTAAGAGGCTGTTTCTTCCACCACAAGACCACACAATTGTCAATACATAACCTAATTGGGTAACTTTTGCAAATTTTTTGCTTTGGAACAGTGGGAACCATGGGAAAATGACAACTGCAACAGCCTGGCATGTGAGGATAGAAATAAATGGAATTCTTGGGCAGTGAAAACTTTAGTTTTATGTCCCTTTATTAAGCAGTAATAAACTATATATATATAATACAGTTGTTATTATAAAGTTGGTAAAAAGATACTACATTTCAGATTACTACTACAGTTATTTCTTAAATATTAAATTGATTTGCACGGTATATTAAAAGCACTAACCTAAAAATCAACAAAAATAATAAGAATGCATAATAATAATGTATGTGAGAATAGGAACAAAAAACATATTTGGCAAGCAAACAAATGGTATTACTGCCAGTCAGTGTTCTTTAATAATGCTTCTAAAGCTTAAGTGTTACTCCTACATTCTACTTTGCCAACAGGGAATCATTAATGCTGAACAAACAACATGTATATGCTTAATTGTTTTTATTGGAATAAACACTTTATGAAACCCCCTGCTGCTAAGTGAATGTGTACTTGGTTAGCTGAAATGCCCCCCTCCTTCAATTACTCAGCTGGAAGCAGATGAAAGCTTGGAAGGTACTTCTGCCACTTCTGACCCAGTTAAAACATGGGATCAATTTGTTTTATTTTCCCTGAGGAAATTGTTCAATATTTTATACTATAACAAAAGCTGCAGACATAACATTTTATGCAAGATCTATCTATCATCTATTGATTTATTGAGAAATTAATACTATAATGCCTTGAAGCTCTTATCTTACAGTTGGAAGTTTGGTTGCTCAAATGAGTCTCCTAGAAAATACTTACATTTACATATAATGGTGCAAGAACCTAAACTGATAGCTACCACTTGTTAGTTTCAAAGCTAAGATCATGAACAGGTTGTTTACGAGCCTTTTCTAAGAAATGTACCTCCTCCCGAAGTCAAGAATATCTCCATTCCCACATTCAGCCACAGCAGCATGTTAAGGCAATACTAGATATAATAGAGCCTCACCATCTGAACAACAGACAAAGTGAAGGTAACTTTCAGGGGGTGCGAAAAGTGTGATCACACCTGTAACTTTGACCCTTCAGATGGTAGCGCATGAGTGAGTTCAGTCCAAGAAACTTGTTAAGTGCGCTGGGGCACTGCTATGTTCCCTCCCCTTGGATCCAGAGCTTATCTTGTCTGCAGAGCTAATGCAGTCTCCTCTATGTGCTGCTGCTGGACAGTAAGTGCCTCTGTCTATAGTGCTCTCTGCCGCTTCCCCTCTCCCTGCAGTAGAAAAGAAGCTGTTCATGATAGGAATCTGCCTTATCATAGTAAGGAGTCTATGGTCATATTCAGGGTAAGAAGATAGGAGTTCTCGTATGGAGAGTTTTCCAATTAAGGCAGCCTTATAGGCGTGTTGAGACTTAAACCCACTAGGGAATTCTGGGAAGTATGTAAATACCTTTGCCCTTGTGTTTAATGGGAAACAATGCCTCCTTTTGCTGCCTTGAAAGGCAGCCCCCTTAACACAAAGTATGACCTACAAGAAGTTGAAAAACATGATGTGGGATTAAGCCAAACCAGTATATCTATTCCAGAAGGAACAGACTCCCAACTGTAGACGGCAGTGTTTTGACCTGGAAGCATTGTTTTCCATTCAACACCTTGGAAAACATATTTGCATACTACCCAGAATTCCATAGTGACTTAAAAATCCAGCTCCCTAATGGAGCAATGCCTATGCCAACCGTTAAGAAGGGTCTCAAGCACACATGCTTAATAGGCGCTGGCTACTATCCTTCTCAGGTCTTGATGTGAACGTGATGGTCTATATACTCGGCCACATACCTGTCAGTGTGTGTTGTTAGCGACTGTTAAATGCTACTCAGATGTATAGATTCCTCAAATAGGTATTGACCTTAGTTAGAACCATTGAAGAACACAGAGTGGAAAAAGCCCAAAAGAATAGTTAATAGAGTAAATATATATAGCCAAGGCCCTCTATCCCTAAGGAATATAAAGGGGAGGGGAGGTTAAAAGAAATGCTTATGAAATATCAGCACACAAATATGCAGTATATTCATATAATATTAGAGGTGTAGAGTGATGTGTCCCGACACCGTGGTATATTTTTAAGTCACATTAGATATTCCCATTTTTTAACAGAATGGACAAATTAAAAGTTATTCAACAATTTGTAATCCGTTGTTCAGACTAACTTTGGCGGATCATGTAGGGAGTCTACCCTCCTTTGTGCAACAGTGGCTTGGACTGGCCCAATATGCTCTTGGCCTTCTTTCCTGCCTAGTCTCAAGTTTTATATCAAATACAATTTTTACAGCAAAAATAATTGTACACTAATATTCTAGCTACCAAATATTCTACTATGACTTATGTGACAAATGTTATGCGTAACACAACATGAATTTGAGATTTGATGCTTTAAATAACATTTTATTTATCAATTAATGAATTTAAACAAACCAACTACATGTATATGTTTGTACTGTATGCTTTATCAGCTTAACATATCCACTTACACGTCGGCGTGGGGCTTCTTTACTTATGGGTAAGGTCTGATATACTCAGTCTTCACATTTCATTTTTTACTGGTAATTGCATTATTAGGACAATTTTCTTGGTCCTTCCCATACAGCACTTTAATGTATGTCATTTCACTTGAATAATATAATCATACATGGTCTTATCCATACCCCCGCCGTGTTTAGCCAGGGTTATGACCCCCTGTGCATATGTCTAAGTGTACTCATGTCTTTTTGATATATGTAAAACAAAATAAAATTGAATCTTTTAACTCTTTCATGATTGCAATGTGGTGGAATTTTTGTTTTTTGGTTCATTGATTGTTCGCTTTTTCCACACTGTATACAATTCTTTGCATTTGTGGCAACCTTTTGCAGGAGATATAATTGTTGGGTTTTCTGTTACACTGTAAGAGATGTGGATGCTCGCACAATGCCAACGGACGGTATAGTTTGTAAAAAAAAATAAAAGGCATGTCACAGAGTAAAAGCTTTTGTCTCTCTGTAGAGATCTTTCTAACTATATGCTTAGATGTAACTCCTTGTGTTTGTTCATATAGTACTGAGCAGTGAGATTTAACCCTTTGTGTTCTCTGCCTGGCTATAGTATTCTATGAAGATTTTCCATGAAGATATTCTAACAGAAGATTTTCTCAATCCCTGCTCAGTCAGTCTTTCTTACCTTGCTGGAAATGAAAGTTGTCAGTGAGAGAAACTTTTTTACCCGAAAATTCACAGACTATAAATTCTTGTGAGCAGAGCCATTACTCCAATTGTTCTATATGACTGTTTGTACTCTGTAATGTAATTTAATATTTGTACATGTCCCCTATGACTTGTAAAGCGCTACAGAATTTGATGGCACTATATATATAAAGATTATTATAGAAAATAGTGCTCATGAAAGACTACAGCCAGAGAGAGAGAGCAAAGGGCTCAAACTTGGTGCTTACCGTACAGCTGTATGATGAAACACATGGAGAGTAGAAATAAATCTGCTTTCCGGCTGGAATATGGATGTTCCTTATTAACAACCCCCCCAACACACACACACACATATACACACAGGAGCTCAATTACTAAGGGTCGGGCTGCAAAAAAGGCTTGCACAGGTATGTAAGAAGTGTCTGCATTGGGATTGTGTCACACGTGACCCTTTTGTGTCATAGCTGCGCTGGCTTACATGCGACACAAATTAGGGGGCGTGCCGTGTTAAAGGTGCCCCACAACAAAATGGTGAACTCTGCACACTCCATTATAGAAGGACAATGCACTTACAGTGTACTCTGGTGACCCTGTAAGTAAATGTGCCCCATTGTGTTAAAAATAATCTCAAACAAAAGTTACTTTAAATTATGTTAATAAAAATCATTTTGGTAAAGTAGCAGGGTCAATAAAAATGGTCTGTGATAAACCTAAGACTAATCTATAAAGGGGTCTATGATAAGTGATCTGTGATAAAGGTCTCCCTCTCTGCAACCTTTATACATAACTTTCTTCAAGAGGACAATGCCCAATCAGCAAACAGCATGTTATATAGCATGATGAGCTGAGTACAATGTACAAAGTGTCCTAGCTTCCAGCAGCAAGTTGTATAGTAGGAGCTTTTGAGCAGATTGTTCAAAGTATCCTATCCGAAGGTAGTATGTTATATAGCAAGTGGTTCTGAGTACAATCTACATAGTTAAGTGCCCTAAATGCAGGTAGTATGTTATATACCACAAAATGCTAAGCAGACTGTACATAGTGTCCTATCTGCAGGCAGGCGGTATAAAGCAAGAGGAGCTGGGCAGATTTGTATAGTGTCCTATCTTCAAGCAGTATATTATGGAGCAATAGAAACGTGCTGATTCTACATTGTGCCCTGTCTGGCACGTGTGCCATAGGTTCACCACCACTGTCCTAGATGCTCATGTCACAAATTTCAACTTTATGAACTTTCAATGTCAGAGGAAGGAGAAAGAAAGTTCACATGGGAAATGTAAGCCATCAGTCATTTAATTTAATTGTTGTTTAGTAGATTTATCCTGTGGATGGGTCCAATTAGTATTACATTCCAATGTACAGTGTGCAAGGTGATAATTCCCTACAGACCATGCAGGGATCTTCAAAGGAGAAAAATAGTTACATAAATCATAATTTACAGTTAAGAATGTAATGATTTTTGTGGCAGCTTTAAGCACATTTGACATACAGTTGTTGTGAACTAATCTGAAAGTTCATCCATACAAGCATACTCTCAGGAGTCACCCATGGCCAATTATGTTTTGGAAAGGGATATTCTGAACTTTGTAATTCAGCAATCCTTGGGTATCCCAGTACAATCTGCTGCTATGGGTGTCTGGTACAACTGGATGAGTTGATAAATGAGTGTAAATGTGGGACTCCAGATGAGCAGCTGTTGGCCATTGGCCAACAGCTCCGGGTACACTGAGACATTTTTTAGCACAGCTTTACCCCAGGGGAGTGCAGTTGTAACCTAATTATGAAAGGGTCCATAAAATCTAAATCTCCAATAGCATCTGAATCTACTACTTCTCCTGTGATCTGGGTCTTACTATTATTAGGGGGACCAGTGGGGTATTTTAACAATAACAATATTTGTATCCAATGAAAATGTTACAGGTGAAATTGTGCTGGCAGGTTTATTCTGTCCATGACACAAGACTACATGGATCATACCTGTTCATGACCCAATGCATTTAGTTTGAGAGACCTCAGCAGTGACAAGCTATTGCCACTTCATTGCCACTTCATACAGCAATAGCAGAACTAAGGCTGCACTTACCTACCAGAGCCAAGGTGAAGTTTTTTTTTGCTTATTAATAATAATTTCTTTATTTATATAGCTCACACAGATTGTGCAGCGCTACACAGAGTTTGCCAAATCGGTCCCTGTCCCCAATGGGGCTCACAATTTAATCAACCTACCAGTACGTTTTTAGAGTATGGGAGGAAACCGTAGGACCAGCAGGAAACCCACACAAACACGGAGACATACAAACTCTTTGCAGATGTTACCCTGGGACTTATTGAATTAAGAAAAGTGTAGAAGTACAGTGTCAGCCAAAAAAAATAAAAAATTTTCTATGATGTTAAATACCTTTGTGTAAAAAATACAAAGGTGCCTAAAGAATGATACCTTTATTGGCTAGCCAGAAAAGTTATATTTGGTGCAAGCTTCCAGGTCACACAGGTCCCTTCATCAGGCAGGTTACAAATGAAGCACCGAGAGAAAATCACAACATTTGAGATGTTACACTTACATAATCAGTACACATGGTGATACATCAAAAGGACCTGTCACCCACAAATTTGGCACTAGGATTGGCTTAATAAAGTAGACAGCTAATAATGCTAAAACAAACGCGCAGTGTCAGAATGATAGCATTATCAGAATCCTCCGATAACGCTATCTAACGCTGTGGCAGAGTAGAATATAAACGCTGGACCGCTCTCAAAGCAGCTGTCCGGTGTATTCATGAGGGGGTGGGAATGTGGGCGAGATTAATGGCTATGGAGCAAGAAGGGCGGTCCAGGGAAGAAGCAGCTCTTTGGACCACCCCCTCATGAATACACCGGACAGCTTTGAGAGTGGTCCGGCCTATCGGAGGTTTCCGATAACGCTATTATTCTAACACTGCGGCATTTGTTTTAGCTTGTGTAAGCAGCCCCTAGTGCTGAATTTCTTGGAAAGCAGCTTTGTGCTTCAGTCAGACAACATCTTTAAGACTTGGTGAGGAAAAGCAGACCCCATGTCGAAACATTGCCATTTACTGCCACCTTTATTACCTTTATTGCGCATTATTACATTATTTTTTAATAATCTATTTCCACTGGTTATTTGTAACTGCAAAGTCACATTCTGGCAAAAACAGGCACGTGGAACTATTTGCGTGGATGTCTGAGCTGGATTAGCAGTTTGAACCTGGAATAACGACCCGTTTATATACGGGGACATTTTTTGTTGGAGTCAGATAAATAGCATTTCACAAGAGTTTGTCTTATCCTGAGGATCTGGCAATTCTCTCAGTATAAACTACTCAGCTTTCAGGGGCTCGCCCCAGGACATACTCAAGACTTGTCTATTCCATTATATAAAATATCCATTTTCTTTCCAATCTAAATAACCTGGCCCCTCAATAAATCTACACATTTTCTCTCTAAAAAAAGCTTTTGTAAATCTTAATTATGGTTTGGTTATTCCAAGATCAGGGTGGTACATTATTTTTCCATGAATTATAAGCAGGGGTAGCTCAACTACACAAACATTCACGCCCCACCAGATGGTGAATGTCACTGTGCCACCTATCTGTCATCTTCTTACTGGTGGACCATGAGGCCAGACCACAGCAGTACACACATGACAGCATAGGTCAACAAGTACATCCTGCTCTTCCATTGATTTTTAGAGATTTACTCACTTTTTGGTGCAATTGCCAAAGAAATCTTTTTCCGAATATTTTCATTGCCAAATGTCTCTGTGGGACACAATATTCTCCTATATACAAATTACTTTTGATACACAACTTTCAGTAGCATTTGGTGGCACTTTATGGGTCCATATTAATATGTACTACATGGATCTTTAATACAGAAGTAATTACATGCCTTTAATATGTGTGTGAGAGGGAACCTGTCATCAGGAAGGTAATTTTTTGTGGACAGTTCCAATAGTCTTTGCCATGTTGATTTTAAAGCTGGCTTTGTTGCCTTCTGACTAAAGTCAATTCTTTTTAAATGTTTATTCACTTTACCTGGCTTCCTGTCATCTTTCTACTTTCCCCATCCATTTTAGTCATGTAGTTGGCCGCAGTCATAAAGCACCTTAGGCACTGTTTGCAGTGTTCTTATGCTACAAAAAGAGCAAAAATGTATACAAAATTTTCAGGGGTTTCTTTCACTGGGCAGGTGAATTTAATTTACATATTCAGAAAACTTTATTGTCTGAAAACTTTTTTTACAGGTTGGCTTGAACAAGCGACCCTCTAACATTTGGGTCCTGCCCAAGGCAAGGACCGACTACAGAGGAGTTGCGCAGCCATGGGGCTCTTGTTGAACCCAAGGGCTGCTATTGGAGCATTGCACCTCCCTAGTAAATGTGACCACAGCTTGTAAAGGGTTCGGAAGAATCTCTGATCATGGGTGTTACAGGAAGGTATCAGCTGATATATATGGGTCGGAAAATTACCTTGGCCTGTGCAGTACTATTATGTCTAGCGTCGGGAAAGGGTTAATATTGTTTTCACAGACACCACCTCCAAGGGCATAACTAGAAATGACTAGGCCCAACTTTTAACTGGGTCCTTACGATCTCAAAATAAAACTATAAAAACATGCATAAAAAAAGATTCATATCAATGCAAAAAAGAATGAATATGTCAAATGACGTCTCATATAATAGAATATTATAGAATATATATGATAGAATGGTGTCTCATATGCTAGAAAAGATGGCGTAGAATATAACAATTAGTCAGTAGAAATGTCTTGACTCAATAACTTCACTGGATTGTGTTACTCTTATTAAAGGTTTCTATAATGCCTATTTGAGACCTCCAGATAAAGATATGTAGTATAATACCTCATATTGAGGTTGCAAAGAGGATCAGCTGATCATCATGGTTATGGCTTTTCAAAACCCCAATATAAAAGCCAACTTTCATATGAATGATCATAAACCATGGAAAGTACCCCATCCACCTTTATGATGTACATATCCTTTATTGACCATATTTCATAGCTCATTATTATTACAGTATAATAGTTTAACATAACACTATTGTGAAAAGATAATTTTTTATATTGTGGTGCAGACATAACCAGACAATCTTTATCCTGATGGGGAAGGTTACAATAGATGATTGCCAAGAATACTTGGCTCTTATTGGCTCAATCTTTCTCATTGTCTGTAGTAAACCATGGCATATGACTATGTATAACTCTTTCCTATCTTTTAGTAATAATAAACTAATTATTTTAGATGTTGTAATCCCTTTAATGTTTCCCTCAGGTTACTCTTGGCCACTTACGCCACATGAAAGCTACAGACACCATGACTAATATTCAATAACAGTAAAGCAATAACTTTTTATTGTAAATGTGTTAGTCATAGAAAAAGATAATTGAAACTGTGCAGACATAGGTCTTTGCATTAGTATTTTAACAAATTCCATGGGTTAGAACAAACTTTATTGGCATCCAAGTTAAAAGGGATTATATAGGACATTGATGGCCAACATTAATTTATTGTCATTTAGTGGACTGAGCTGCTACAGAAGTGGTGGATCATGCAATATTAAGAAAATTAAGCCTTTTTAAGTCAAGACCTTTTCAACTCCTTTTAAAGTCAGAATCCTAATTTTGATAACCAGATTTTTTTGTAAGTAATAATTGACACCTGACAATATAGCAATTTATATTATAGTAGAGTATAGTATAGTTTTATGTATAGAAATTATGAGTACTGTACGTACCTAACCCTTGTTGGTATTAGTCACACACAGATTGATCAGGTATGCACAAATTCCATGGGTTAGAACAAACTTTATTGGCATCCAAGTTAAAAGGGATTATATAGGACATTGGTGGCCAACATTAATTTATTGTCATTTAGTGGACTGACCTGCTACAGAAGTGGTGGATCATGCAATATTAAGAAAATTAAGCCTTTTTAAGTCAATACCTTTTCAACTCCTTTTAAAGTCAGAATCCTAATTTTGATAACCAGATTTTTTTGTAAATAATAATTGACACCTGACAATATAGCAATTTATGTTATAGTAGAGTATAGTATAGTTTTATGTATAGAAATTATCAGTACTGTATGTACCTAACCCTTGTTGGTATTAGTCACACACAGTTTGATCAGGCATGCACTGGCTGCTTCATTCATCTCTATGGTGCTGAGATAGTCTAGAGCAGTGATGGCGAACCTATGGCACGGGTGCCAGAGGCGGCACTCAGAGCCCTTTCTGTTGGCACCTGGGCCAGCACACCAGACAGGACTCAAAGAATCTTCCTGCAGTTCCAAGCAACTTAAAAGATGCAGCTTTCAGTCATATTTTGATACCTCCTTCGCTACTTGGGACTGTGGGAAGAGGGAGAATGAGTAGACAGGGCTGAATTACCTTTGGAGGACCTCCTGCTGGCCCCACGATTCTCTGTGTACAGAGGGACACTGGAAAGAAGCTAAAATAATGTAAATTTTCCATCTTTATACTGTGTTGGTGTCCTCAGGAGGCCAATATGATTGAAAGTTGTTGAAGAACAGCAAGCAATAAGTTACTGCTTTAATTTTTGGTTGGCACCTCGCGATAAATAAGGGGGGTTTTGGGTTTGCTTTTTGGGCACTCGCCACTAAAAGGTTCGCCATCACTGGTCTAGAGTCACACTCGTCTATCACTGAGACCACCACCATTAAGCAAGTGGAATGAGGGTCGTTGGCTGTGTATGACTTGCTGAACAGGATACTGAGGGAGGGGGGGATGAGGGAGCTGACCTTATTCAATGTGTGTCTGAAGAGAAAAAATTTTAATCACACAGTGATTTTAGGTAGATCTAGGCTATAGATATTTATACAAAAAAGTACAGTTCGAAGAGATCTTTTGGAACCTGTCATAAGTAGAAATGAGCAGACCCGATGTTCTAGTTTGGGTTCAGCCAATCTGGCAAATTGACTCCCCTATCTACTAGCATTGGCTAAGATTGGGAGCTCATCTCTAGTCATTAGGTTTAATGATGAAAACGTTATGACAGGTTCCCTAAAAATAGGTATACAGTTTGACCATTTGACCTGTATTATTCATTAATGAAAAGTTGTTTAATACTTATTGCTTTAAAGTTGTAATAAAATATTTGATCAAAGCTTTCTTGCTAATTGATTGTAGTCAAGAAATTGAAGCAAGTGTTCCAATGGCTGATTATTTGCCATATTATTTATAATTATTATGGCATTAGTAAAATATTATTTTATAATGCTCATTTTAATGAAAAACAAGTAAAACATACAATGAATTATAAATGAATGTAAAAAATGGATGAGGTAAACACACTGGTAGACATATATGTGCCCGAGTATGATATAAGCCCTGCACCTCAGCTGATGTATCCGGCAGCTGGCTGTGCTGGCATACAATTCTATGCATGGCCTTGCCTGGCAAGGCCTGGCTAGGGTAGGCACTCAGGGTAGGCGCAGGCTATAGCAAGTTTGATCTTTATTGCAATTACAGTATTTTATCTCTAGCTGAAGACACTATTATACAAATTATCTGAATGATGCAGCTCAATTTTCTAAAAGATGATGCTCTTATCTGATCTGAAATGAAATACATTATTCTGAATTATGAGACCTTGTATTTTCCTTGGCTTACAAAATGCTTACTTAATGCTGACATGAAGTGTTTTTTAAGTAAAATGTTCTTGTTCAAAAAACATCAAGGGGAATAAATATTTTTATTTTAGGAATAATCTTGGCAGGCTGGCAGAGTTTTATATAAACTATAAGACAAAAGTAAAATATCTGAAAAACATTAGTCTCTTTAAGTTGCATGATTCTGAATCATATGCTTTATATAAATATTTTCTTTATCATATCTATTTTTTTACCAAAAGTTTATAATATATTTGGATACATTTACTTAACCGGTCCCTCTGAGTTCCCGAAAATACATTGTCCGTCCGGAATGCACTGTGCCGCGATTTACTTAGATCACCCGCCTGATTTCCTGCATCTTTCGCTTCTCCGCTGAGGTCCGCCGATGTTCACCATCTTCCTCTCAATGCATGTAAGTGCTTGGCTTGCGACACAATTTTGAAGTTAAATTCCGCAGCTTTGTCCAAATACAGCCCGCCTCCCGATTTCTGCCACATGAAAGCCGGCATGATTGCGCCAAAATTCGATCATATGTGCCAAAAACCCCTTTAGAAAACCCTGTTCCAGCGGCGCAGAAATGGAAATCGTTGGGATGTCAGACAAAAGTGCGGTTTGCGGGACCCTTAGAAAATGAGCCCCATTGTTTTAAATATCAGTTGCCTTGTGAGGTGATACCCATATATTCAGCAGGGGCTTCTTATCTACCTATTCCTGATGGATATTATAACAGACACCCAATGGTACCTAAAGGATTCCATCAAAAATGTGATTTGTTGAGCTTCCAACATTACTTTATCCTTCAATTTGTATTCTGCAATCTGGATAACTCTTTTAAACAATTAAAGAGCAATACATTGGCTGCCACTCTGGAAATACATGGAGTCACATATTAAAAGCTTCAATACCAGCCAGAGTGGAAAATGTAAAATGCTAAAAATTATCCTCAAATTTATATGGGTCAATAAAAAAAACAAGGTTAATAAAAGAAAAATGTGCATTCCAATAGAGAAAGGTGGCATGGGAGTCCCAAATATTGTGTTATATAAAAAAGAAACAATTATTAGACCTACTAAGGGCCTAGGGGAGTAAAAACATAAACATCTTTGGGTAACCATAGACGATGCATATATGGGTCCACTTTCAGTAAAAGGAGCTTTTATAATAAAATGTCTGAGCCCACTGGAGACCTTTATACAAACAACAAGGGACTTAATACACATTTGGGATAAAAAAAAAACTTTACAAAATTTGCTAATCAATATTGAGTATAAGGATTTTAAGTTGGAATACTTAAAAGGAATGTTCTATATTTAGACTTTACTCTTTGAGATAAATTGAGAGTTGAATCATTAGATCAGTTAATTAAAAAGATAGTCTAATTCCACTTCAAGCGATGTGTCAGGAACACATATGTATAACAAAATTTTCTTTACAATATATGGGGATCAAACATTGGATAGTTAAAGAGAACATATTTCAAAGGAAAATAGAATATTCACAAGCATGTTCTATATTTAATAGGTTTCTACGTGTGAATACAATATTTAAAGGGGGAATATCAATAATATACAATGAACTACACCAACAGTACTGCTAGAAACCTAGGATATATGGTCAACTGGGGGAAGGTGTTGGGCAATTCCTTTCCACTAACTAGCTGGCAACAGGCAATGCACATATCCTATAAGATTTACTACAAGATATATTACTCTACAAACCATATTGAAACGCTGCGTAAACTAAATTAAGAGACTATCTAACACCATGATTACCAAAATTCTCAGTTAATGAATCAGATTGCTTCTGCTGTTGTAAGCAGAAAGATGCAAATTTAAGTCATATCTGGAGGTATTGTCCCATAATTACACTTTTTTGGCAAGAAGGGTTGAATCTGAATCACTACCCCTTAGGAATGTATACACAGGGACTGGATGTACGGTATTTATGTCTGGATTTAGTATACATACATGTTTATATGTATATAGATGTATTGCATATGCACTGTATGTAGCTACACATGAAATGTACGAAACATTAAGAATAAAATATTTGTAAATTATGAAAAATGTAAATAAAAACTAATTTTCAAAAAAAAAGGGAAATTTGCCTCCAATGGACGTTTCACATTGCCTTCTTCTTCTTCTTCTTCTTCTTCCGTATTGTCTAGGGCAGTGATGGCGAACCTATGGCATGGGTGCCAGAGGTGGCACTCAAATTCCTTTTTGTGGGCACCCAGGCTGTTGCCCTGGGACAAAGTTCACCAGACAGGACTTAAATCTTCCTGCAGTCCTAGACAATTGAGATGCAGCTCTTGGCACTCTTTTAAAGTGACATACCCTTGACTGATTGGAACTGCAAGAGGAGTAAGAAGGTGTGAACAGGGACAGAATATTTTTGGAGGTCCAACTACTGGCCCCACGATTCTTCCTGTACAGAGAGACCCTGGAGAGAAGCTACAATGATGTATGAATTTGCCTTCCTGCTTTCAACTATATTGGTGATCTCAGGGGGCTCATACGATTGACTGTTGTGGAACAAAAGAGAGCAATAAGTTACTGTTTAAATTGTCAAGTTGGCACTCGATGGTGAATAAGTAGGTTTTGGTTGAAGTTTGGGCACCCTCTAAAAGGTTTGCCATCACTGGTCTAGGGTATTAGAAGAAAAATATATTGGTAGTTATATATTGTTACATTTTTTTAATTAACACCTTCCCGACATGTGACGTAATACGTCACGTCGGGTCCCAGTACATGGAGAGGGCTCGCGGGCCGAGTCTTCTCCATAGCTGGTAAGTCTTTGCTGCATATTGCAGCAAAGGCTTACCGGTAACACCCTCAACCGGTGCCGGCGGCTTCAAAAAGATGGCGGCGTGCGGGCGCCACCATCTTTCTGAGGATCGTCGGGGAGCGGCGATCCGTCACCATGGTAGCTTCGGGTCTCACGAAGACCTAAAGCTACTTTGGGTTAACCCTTGCATTACAATGTGCTATCAGCACATTGTACTGTATGAGTAGTAAAATCCCCATACAGTGGTATGGCATTAAATCGCCATACTGTGGTATGGCAGTATATGATAGGATCGTTCAGACACCCTAGGGTTAAAGTAGTAGTTAATAGTAAAAATAAAAAAACTAAAAAATTATAAAAAAAACCCTAAAAATTCAAATCACCCCCCTTTCCCTAGAACTGATATAAATATAAATAAACAGTAAAAATCATAAACACATTAGGTATCGCCGAATCCGAAAATGCCCGATATATCAAAATATGATAACGTTTTTTTCACTGCGTTTAACCCCGTAACGGGAGAGAATGTTGCGAGACACAAGAGGGGACCACTTGTTGATCCTTCATGTTCAGCGTTGGATGGGCATAGAAGAGGAGTTGGAGGGTTGAGGAGGAGGAAATGAAACAGTCAGCCAGTGAGGGGAGTGATTTCTTACGCATTGGTACTCTGGCGCTAATGGCAGATTTCATGCTAGGTGCCTATCCCGTGACCCTCGCGTTCAAAGAATTTATTCCAGCACCGATTACTGGGTTTCACTCTCCTGGACCCACGGTACAAGCAAATCTTCCACTCTCATCCTGAGAGGAAAGGTAGTGTGAGAATCATGAATACCAGCAGGCCCTGGTGCACAAGCTGAAACAGTATTCCCTTCTGACAGCGCTAGCGGCAAGGGCGTAGTCTTGCGGGAACAAGTAGCGAGGGAGAGTAGGCGAGCAGGCAGCTTTCCAGCACTGGCAGGGGTACGCTTTACAAGGCTTTGCCAGTTTATGTCACCCCAGCAAGACACTGTCACCTGTCCCCAGTCTCGGCAGAGTAGGGCTGATCTTTACAGAAAGATGGTGAGGGAGTACGTAGCTGACCATACATCGTCCTAAATGATCACACAGCTCCCTACAACTACTGGGTTCAAAGCTGGACTGTGGCACGAACTGGCGCTGTACGCTTGGAGGTTCTTGCCTGCCCTGCCGCTGGCGTGTTGTCCGAGCGGGTTTTCAGTGCAGCTGTGGCATCATCACCGTAAGCGTACACGCCTGTCGACTGACAGCACTGGACAGGCTGACGCTTATTACAAATAAAGCCTGGATTTCTCGATTTTCCATTTCCAACCAGGTGAAGGAAGCTCAACCTGAATATGTATCACTCCTCCTCCTCCTCCTTTGTCCTCCTTCTCCTCCTCTTTGTACATAAAGCAGAGGAAACTGGCTATTTTTTGACAGGGCCCACTGGCTCTAGCTATAGTACTTGATGCATTTAATTTTTCTGGAGGGCCACCGACGGTCCTCTGTTTAATCAATTTTGGGAGTGCCACATCAGGCTCAATCTATTCAATTTTCTGGAGGACCACTACCTGCTCCTCTGGTTGAAAACTTTTTGACTGCCACATACAGGCCTCAATCTATTCCATTTTTCTGAGGGCCACCTACCGCCCTCTGTTTGAAAACTTTTTTGGACTGCCACATACAGGCACTCATCTATTCCATTTTTCTGGAGGGCCCACCTACCTCCTTGGTTTGAAACTTTTTTGGACTGCCACATCAGGCACTCAATCTATTCCATTTTTCTGGAGGAGGCACCTACCTGCTCCTCTGGTTTTGAAACTTTTTTGGACTGCCACATACAGGCACTATCCAAATTAAATTGTCTCCATAGCCACCTCCACACTCTCCATTCTCTCCAAACGTTCTTATAGTCTGCCTCCATACATCGTCCCTTTATCAAACGAGGTGTGTCAGGCAGAATTTGGGTTGTTTTCATGGATTCCACATCAAAGTTGTTCTTGTCGCACCCAGCTGTGTTATCCACAAATATACTGGCAAACTTTTATCTTTACCAATATTATTTCAGCAGCGCTTCTTGCGTCTGTTTACTTCCCCTCACCCGCCATATCCTAAACTTATAAGAACGCTACACTACACTTGATCTTATACAAAGGTTCTTAGAAGTGCTGTTGGGGAGTAGCCTAGAGAACACGGGCTTGGATTGGCAAAACCTCAGCGCTGCACGGACCAGCTCCATGCCAAGATCCACTACATAGTTTAACTGCACACTTTAATCTACTATAGTTCACTGCCCTCCATACATGGTCCCCTTATCAAACGAGACTTTGTCAGGCAGAAATTTGGGTGTTTTTCATGGCTTCCACAACAAACTTGTTAACTTTCCTCCGCCACCTGCTGTGTAATCCCAAAGATACTGGCAAACTTTTATCATTTACCAATATTTTCACAGCGCTTCTTGCGGCATCTGTTTACACTTCCCTCCCTTCGCCATATCCCAAACTTAAGAACGCTACTACACTTGATCTTACTTATCAAAAGGTTCTTAGAAGTGCTGTTTGGGGAGTAGCCTAGAGACAGGCTTGATTGGCGAAAGCTCGCCTGAAGCGAGCCCAGCTCCATCCCAAGATACAACTAACCATAGTTTTAATGCAGCACCTTTAAATCTACTACTAGTTACACTGCACTCCATAATATAATAATAATAATCTTTATTATTATAGCCCATCATATTCCGTAGCTTTTACAAATCTAGGAAACAAATACAAATGTAATGTAACAGAGCACAACATTTGTATGGACAACAGGAGTGAGGTCCCTGCTCGCCAGAGCTTACGGTTTATGAATGATGGGTAACACGAGGTAAAAGAATTTTTAAATGTGTCAAGCCATTCTTCTTAGGGAATAAACAAAATATAATATGGAATTGCTGGGTCGCTTGAACCACTCAGCCGTCACCAGGTCCAGGGTGAATGGGACTGCATAGAAGTCTGGTGCCTGTTGTTGCTGGATAACAGATGGGAGGACGACACAGGACGGGTATAGAAAGTTAAACCTTCATGCAGTTAATGGTGTTATAGGCTTGCTAAAGAAGGGTTTTACGAGCACGTTTGAACTTTGAGGTTAGGTATTAGTCCGGTGCAGAGCATTCCATGAATTGGTGCAGCTCTAGAGAAGTCTTGGAGACGCGAGTGGGAGGTCCGCACTAGGGTAGAGGTTGATCTAAGATCACTGGCGGATCTAGAGCACGGTTTGGGGCGATGACGGAGATAAGAGAGGAGAGGTAGGGGGTGCGCATTATACAGAGCTTTATGGATGAGGGGTTATTATTTAAACTGTATTCGAAGGAGACAGAGCCAGAGCAGCGACTGGCATGACTGTAGGACATACATGGTCCCCTTATCAACGAGCTGTGTCAGGCAGAATTTTGGTTGTTTTCATGGCTCCACAACAAACTTGTTAACTTTGTCGCCACCCTGCTGTGTAATCCACAAAATATACTGGCAAACTTTTATCTTTACCAATATTATTTCAGCGCTTCTTGCGCATCTTTTTCCATCCCCTCACCCCCATATCCTAAACTTATAAGAACGCTATTACACTTGATCTTATACAAAAGGTTCTTAGAAGTGCTGTTTGGGGAGTAGCCTAGAGACAGGGGCTTGGATTGGCGAAAGCTCGCCTGGCACGGAGCGCCAGCTCCATGTCAAGATCCAACTAACATAGTTTTAACTGCAGCACCTTTATCTACTACTATTTCATGCCTCCCTCATGGTCCCCTTATCCAGCTAGCTGTCAGGCAGAATTTTGGGTTGTTTTCATGGCTTCCATGTTAACTTTGTCGCCACCCTGCTGTTTAATCCACAAAATATACTGGCAAACTTTATCATGTACCGATATTTGAGCGCTTCTTGCTCACCTCCTTTGGTTCCTCTCTGCCACCCATTGGTTTGAAGCCTGAGTCCATTTAGGGTATGTCGCCATGCCACTCTCTCCGCCTGCCCTGCTGCCGCTGCTCTGCATGAAGTCCCCTATAGTGTCAGGGTCAATTATTGGATGTTTTAGATGCTATCTAGCTTATTCTGTCACTCTGTCATGGCCATGCTTGCCCATAATTTTGGCATAATGGTGCGATTAGCAGCCTCAGAGGCATCCATGCTTCTGCCCCTGCTGTTTCCTGTCCATTTCCGTGTGTTTCCATCCTTTCTTAGGTTCCCAGTGTTTGGCCAAGCTTCCCTGTGCAGAGCCTTGGTCCCCTTGAAAAATGCTCGAGTCTCCATTGACTTCATGGGGCTCGTTATTCGAGACGAGCACTCGAGCATCGGGAAAAGTTCGTCTCGAATAACGAGTACCCGAGCATTTTAGTGCTCGCTCATCTCTATCTACAAACCATATTGAAACACTGCGTAAACTAAATTAAGAAACTATCTAACACCATGATTACCAAAATTCTCAGTTAATGAATCAGATTGCTGCTGCTGTTGCAAGCAATTTTAAAAAAAAAATGGGAAATTTGCCGCCAATGGACGTTTCACATTGCCTTCTTCTTCTTCTTCTTCTACTTCAGAATTGTCTAGGGCAGTGATGGCGAACCTATGGCACGGGTGCCAGAGGTTGCACTCAGAGCCCTTTCTGTGGGCACCCAGGCTGTTGCCCTAGGACAAAGTTCACCAGACAGGACTTAAATCTTCCTGTAGTCCTAGACAATTTGAGATGCAGCGCTTGGCACTCTTTTAAAGTGACATACCCTTGACTGATTGGAACTGCAATTTTTTTCCCGCTTCTCAGTACACGGCATGGAATATTAAATACCACCATTTTGAAGTGTAATTTGTTACGCAGAAAATAAGCCATCACACAGCTCTATACATAGAAAAATATAAAAAGTTACAGATTTTTGAATGTGGGGAGTGAAAAATGAAAACGCAAAAACGAAAAAGGTCTGTGGCGGAAAGGGGTTAAAAAAACCCTAAAGAAGGCCCTAAATATTCTGTAGTGGTTGTTTTTGTTGGTCTTGAAGGTCTTCATTCTAAAAGCTGCATTTAGACTTCATATCATTCAGGGTCAACATTGAGGTAGCCCCAAACACTGTTACCAGGAAAGCGTAGCTTGTAGGTACCACCGTGACACTCAATACCCAGGATTTATACCCCTGTTGCAACCCCCCTAATTACACCCATGTGTTCTAGTAGAATCGCTGAATGAATGGTATCATAGTATTGTAAAAGAAAGTGCTGAGTAATGCAAAATGCAGGAATGTAAATGTACCTCTTTAAAACAAAACACTTGAACAAACAAAATTGCAGTGCATCATGGATATTCTCTCTAAATGTTTGGCATTGTATACGATATGTTATTTTAAAATTGGCCATGTTTCAGAAACCTTGTTTCTCTGCAAAGTGTATTTTATGAATCCTGTCCATGTGGAGATGTTAATAACTTCTTTATTGTTGGGTTCCTATAGGATTTTCATTTCACATGCAGATTTTTGGAAATTACCCGATCTCTAAGGAATACACCATGTAAATTTATTATGAATACATACTTTAATTGTATTGTGGTGGCTATTTTGATGAAGCTCAATGAGATTAGAGAAAAAGAAGAGTTATAAATGTCTTTCCCCATAAAATAAATGGTAATTTATGGTTTTACTGCAATTACCAAACTGTGAATCTTGTAACTGACAAAGGCTTTGGCAAACATAACAGCAGATTTGTAGTTGCATGCAGGCCAGATTATAAGGGGTGCCTGGGATGCATGCCCCCACCACTTTGCCCTTAAAGTGGCCCCACCAAATGTGGGTGATTTGGGTGGTCGCATGACTGCCCAAATCACCCAGTGTATTTGGGTTCAGGCTCCCTGGGCCACATGCAGCAGATGTACCCAGAGTAAAGTCTATGGCAGAGCAAGGGAACAGACTGGATGTATACAAAGATGGCGGCACCATTTCTACACTGCTGATATCAACTATCCTGACACTGTGAGGGAAGGGAACGAGGTCGGTGTGCATAGGGAGAATCATGGAAGGTGAGTACAATTTTATTATTTTTATTTTTTTATATTTTATTTTAGTAATTTTAGGGGGATTGTATATAGTTATCATGGGGGGTATATATAGTTAAAATAGCGGTCTGTGTATAGTTAGTTATTGTAGGGGCGCTGTATAAAATTGTTATAGGGGGACTATATATATATAGTTATTATAGGAGACTGTATATGGTTTTTATATGGGACAGTGTGTATTTATTACAGGGGGCTATGTATAGTTATTACAGGGGGCTGTATATAGTTATCACAAGAGGTTGTATATAGTTATTGTAGGGGGGCTGTATATAGTTATTATAGTGGACTGTATAAAGTTATTATAGGGGCTGTATATAGTTATTATCGGGAGGCTTTATATAATTAGTACAGAGGGCTGTATATAGTTATTACAGGGTGCTGTATATAGTTATTATGCGAGGCTGTACATAGTTATTATAGGGTGGCAGTATATAGTTATCACTGGGGGCTGTATTTAGTGATTACAGAGGGCTATATATAGTGAGTACTGGGAGTTGTATATAGCTCATACTCTGTGACTTATATAGTGATTGTGGGTGGTGCTGCATATAGTGATTGCTGGGGGGCTGTATATAGTGATTACTTGGGGCTGTACATAGTGAATAGTGGGTGCTGTATATAGTGATTACTGAGTGCTGTATATAGTGACTACTGGGGAGGTTGTATATAGTGATTGCTGTGAAGCAGTATAGCGATTGCTGTAACCTGTCTGGACTACATTCGATGGGGGCCCCCACCAGCCTTTGTGCCCAGGGGCCCCCACCAACCTTAATCCGGCCCTGGTTGCATGTGACTTTTCTTCTTAGATAATTTTTTTATTGTTCTTTTAAAGGAACCCTTCAGACATGAAGGACTCATTTTCATTGTATTCCTTTAACCTTGCTATAACCTAGAGTCATGCTGCTCCCCTCTGGCCCTTCACAATGTATAATTCAATGACTCAGCTTTGACTGGACTGTTCTTTTAAGTTATTATGTGAAATACTAAATAGAAATTTATACAGTTTTTATCAAGTTGCTATTTTTTCTGATTACATTAATTGTACTTCTTGTCTTATATTTAATAACTAAATACATTAAAAATTATTTCTTTGTAGTTTGTAAATTAAACAGAGGCTGTACACTCACCATAACAGCTCCAGTCAGGGGGTGAACTTGAGGGGTATTCCCATCCGGCGTTTATATTTAATTTATCCTGCCATAAACATACATTTCCTTAATTGGATTTTATTAAAATGATGTACCTGTGTAAAGATAATTTCTTATAAATGTAGTCATGTCGTCCCTTAGAAACAATATAGCAACAGTGACCACACATGCGCTATAAAGTTTTACCTGAGAACCTGGATTCAACATCATCATCACAGCATGGCTGTGGGACATGCAATCACACTGTAGACAGCGGTGGATATATTGGGGCACATTTACTTACCTGGTCCCTGCGCGAACCCCGAGGTGCATTGTCCACCGGAATGCCCATCTGCCGCGATTCATGAAGCTCGTGTGCCCTATTTCCTGCATGGGTCGCTTCCCTGATCAGGTCCGTCGGAGTTCACCATCTTCCTCCCGGTGTATGTAAGTGCATTGGATCCGACACAAATTGATTTGTTAAATCCGGCGCGTTGTCTGAATCCATCGGATCGTCCATCGCCCCCCCCCATTTGTGTTGCGTGAAAGCCGGCGAGATTGTGACACAATCCGATCAAGTATGAAGCAATCCTGGGCGTGATCACAGAAAACGTGGGAAAACCTGGCGGAAATGCATCCGCGGGAACTTAGTAAATATGCCCCATTGATTCTAAGGGACAACATGGCTATGTTTATGGGAAATTATCTTTACACATGTACAATTATATGGTAGATGTTTGAAATTAAACGTAAGTGCCCAAATGAGAATACCCCTTTAAGACCAATCAAATTTGTGTACAGTATCCATCATGTAAAGAATGGGATCCCTACCAATCATGAAAACTGAACCACAGAGTCTAGAGAATGGTAATCCTGTTTTAACCAATATGTGTTGTGGCAGGCTAAGCATGCTCCCTGCGGCCAGTTTCCTACGTGCCATTTTCATTGCAATTTTTAAACAGGGGGTTTGCATTTTCATTGTAAACGCATATTGCGCAGGTTTTGTTCTCATGATTGGTGGGACAAGTCATTGAAAGGCTCTTGGAAATGAACATAGTTTTCAAAGTGTCTTAGCCATTGTTTCAATGGCTAACGCACCTTGGGCTCATACACATGGTATGGTTTTCATGGCCCGATGTATAAGCCACCCCCTACCCCCTACCCCATAAGCTGCACGTTTTAGAGCAGATCCTGTTCCTGCTTGGGTAGATGTTTATTCCATCATTGACATGTTAGCGAATATCTGTACAGCACTACGGAATATGATGGTGCGATATGCATACAACTTTATTATTATTATTACCTTACACGCCAGTAACACACATGTCACAAACAACACAACAACAGACCAGGGGTCCATTTGCAGAACACAGAAAGCCTAATGCTTATAAATTTGGCTATAAATACACACTGTAAAAACATCTTTATGAAGTGGTTATCTGTCCACATGATTGTGTTTATGTACATTTATCGCTAGCTTGCTTTTTGCTGCAGTTCAGTTATCCCTGGCATAAAAATGTACTGCAGACTGACAGTTTCCAAGCCTTCAGAGAAGAATTCATCTGATGTGAGTGCTCTGCTATTAGAAACTCTTTGGTAATTCTTTCTTCCTGCTCTGGGAGCTAGCTTTGACCTCTTAACAAAGAACAGGTTCAATCTGCTTCCCCTCCTCCACCCTGGGAGACTGATGAGGGTCACATGACCTTTGTAGTAGACAGCAGAGAATTTGGATGGTAATATGCGCTGAAGGGGGAGGGAAGCTGGCGGCTCTCACTAAATGCTTGTACTGGAAGCTTAGGCTGGGAGGAGAAGGGAAAGACCAGCTCAGACCAGCTTCATTCCACAGACTCATTAAGATGCAAATGCCAAATATTTTTACCAGACACACTGTATAAATTTACAGTTTCCTTTTTAGCTTATTCAGACAGTGTTAAAAACTCAGAGTGTCCTTGATATGCAGGAGACGTAGAACCGCGCTTTTAAACCAAGGTTTGGAACAGAGAATGATTATTATGTTTTGTTTCATAATACTTAAATTAAGATGGATTTTGTGCCTTGTCAGGCTATAAAACTAGACCACAAGAAGGAATAAAACCGCTCCCAAAAACAAGGAAGGAAAACAGGAAGTAGAGAGGAACAGCATGAAGAGCAAAAATAAACATTACCAGTAAAAGTAGCCCTCCATTTTTTAAAGCTGTAGTGACACTTTTTTCTTCTCTTCACTTACACGACTTGTTATACATATCGGGAATTCTCTATAACGTGAAACATACCCCCAAAAATCCGAAGCTTCTCATATACCCTAATAGCAATATGTTTGCAGTGTATAATTGAAGGTGGTTGTCCACTTGCAGGAGTTACTAGAGCGCACAAAGCATCACTGAACATAGTGATTCTCAAGTATGTTAATACAGATCTCCATCAGAAGATAAAGAATGAAATCCAACTGTGCATCTAGATTACTAAATAACCCTTCGCTCAGGGGCCTAACTAGGAGGGGCCCCTGAAGAAATACATATTTGTACATGCGTGCATGTTTATACAATCACAAACATTTATACACTTAGGGATTATTCACATGGCCGTCTGCAGGGACGTACATGCGGCCGCATGTACCTCCCCATAGACGTCAATAGCGGCACGGCGGGGATACGGTGCCACACATGTGTGGCACCAATCCGGGCTGCACACCGCAAAAAGATAGAGCATGCTCTATCTTTCGGCGTGTGTGCGGCCGTGAGACACTGTTTTTTATGGAGGGAGAATGGGTCACCTCCTCCTCCTCTCCAGCATACGGCGGTATGCCCACACCCTTATGTACACACATAAAAAGTTATATGCAATTATGCACTATACGCATACACATTTATGCAGACACTATACATATTTATACACTTATCCAACAGTATATACACATGTTCTACACACATACAGTATATGAACATCTTATATACACACACACACATACAATTGCCCAGATATATCATTGTTGCTGCGCCAGTTTTCTGTCCTACTTTGCACTGAAAAGAATCTCTTTGGAGCCATATGTACATGCATACATTACCATATAGAGGTATATAGCGTAAACACAAACACACAGTTTATGCAGAGTATACACATACAGCATATACACACCATAAACATATCACATATATGCATCATATATACACATTTAGACATCATATGCACACACAGCACACACACATCACATATGAACACTATATACACATACTGTATAGAGCATATACAACACAATTCATAGATTTATAGACTCATGCACACATATGTATATACTCACTGGGGCTCATTTATTAAGGGTCCGCAGACCACATTTTTGGCGGTTTCCTGACTATTTCCATTTTGCGTCACATTTAACAGGGTTTTTCGCGCACAGGATCGGATTTTGGCGCAATCGTGCCAACTTTCATGCACTGCAAATCAGGTCATGGCCATCGGACAACCAGACGGATTCGGACTACAGTCGGGATTTAAAATTAAAATTTTGTCGCAAAACACGCACTTACAAGCACCGGGAAGAAGAAGGTGAACTCCAGCGGGGAAGCAATAGATGCAGGAAATCGGGCGCACGAGCTACGTGAATCATGTCTGACTTCTTCTTCATCGGACTGTCCAGATCGGGGATCGCGACAGGACCGGGTAAGTAAATTTGCCCCACTGCCTACTTATTCGGGGGCACAGTAGCCAAGGACCACATGTGCAGCAATTATTGAGTGTGTCAGGTCAGGTAGTTAGGCCCCCTGACACTCCAAACCCTGTAGCAGCTGCTATGGATGCTAGACCTGTAGTTACGCCCCAAGGGTATGTGCATTGTGCACCAGTCTTAATATTCTCTCTTCAGGTTCAGGGAAATGCTGGAATTACTAAAAGGTTCTGACGTTATGCCGACTATGCATCCAGAAGAAATGTATTTATTAGTCTCTGTCTTGTATAGAGTTCAGTCATAACCGGCACTAGGATCCTGGTGCAGGCTATTGCAAATAACCTGTCTTGTGACCCACTGTGTCATGCCTACTTTCAAAACAGTGTTGTGAGGGGGCAAGAAGTGAAGAAAACTGTTACAAATCACATACTTCCTTATGGACAAGTGGCAGCAGAGAAAGCAGTATAATCCCTTTGAATATTAATATTTTGCATACAGTGGAGAGTGCAAATACATACACAAAGATATTTAAATGATCTGTAATAACATAGAAAATGATTATTCACTTTCTGTACCCTAAACATTCATTCTGATGAATTTATTTTATGGAGTCTTTATGCATAAACATTTATAACAATATACTGTTGTATAGACCATGTTTAAGGATGGTTCAATGCAAATGATCATGGGCATGTTATCGGGACCTACTGATGTTTCAGTAGTGATGGTATTCAAATTTGTAACAACAGGCTCCATACTTTGGATACTGCCACTGTAGCTCCATATATAGATGATATGTATTGTGGCTGTAGTTCCATGTATGCCTTTGTATTGCAGCTCCATATATGACTATAGACTGCTGCTGCAGCTCTACATCAAAATTAATTACAAAAAGTCTCTGTGTAGGCCCACTTCATAGGAAAAATGACAATGCACATAATAGGGGAGATGCAGAAGAATTGTAAAGTCATTTGTAGTACCAGCATTTACTGTAAATTTGGTGACTTAAATTTGGTGATCTCTTTGATCTGAGGAGTCTCTTTTATTTTTAAGGGTCCCACTTCCGCATTTTCATCGGGTTTTCCGACTTTTCGGGGATCGTACCGGTGGGACAGGGATTTAGAAGGGCATTGTGTCGCACGCAGTCAGATATTGGCGCAATCGCGTCGGCTTTCATGCAACATAAATCAGGGGGCAGGCCGTCAGACGATCCAACGGATTCGGACAAATCGTGGGATTTAACTTTAAAATTGTGTCGCAAGCCAAGCACTTACATGCACCGGGAAGAAGATGGTGAACTCCGGCGGACCTGAGCGGGTAAGCGGCACATGTAATATATATCGTGCGCATGATCTTTGTGAATCGCCGCAGAGTTCATCCTCAACGGACGCTCCGGATCGGGGATCGCACAGGGACCGGTTAGTAAATGTGCCCCATTATTATTCCTGTAGTTCTTTGAGCTGACAGTATGGTTATATAATCAGGGTCCAGGTTTATATACACTTTCTTTTACCTTATGAACACTGTACTAGTATCTGACACATACTGTAGAAAGAGAGATGAGAAAGATCAGAGATGAGCTGATGAGATCCATGAGAAGCATATAGTACACAATTACATACTCAGCCTTACTACATCTCAGCTACATAGGCACACTATCAGATCTGCTGTGCCTTTTCTCCCCCTCCCCGGATAAAGAGCGTATCTGCCTGTAGCTTGTAGCTCTCCTCTTGCTGCTGCTGTTGTTTGCCGACAGGAAGTGAGTGTGTGTGTTTATCAGTGTGAACTTCTTTCTGGAATGAAGGTGGGAGGGGCCTCTGCATGGAGCAGAGAAGAGAGAAGAGCACAGCTACACAACCTCAGGCAAGACTAAAGTCAGGGTCAGAAACCAGGGGCAACTGATATTGTGTACAGCAGGACTGATAGAGAAAGTTTGGAATCATATCTGCATTTTTGTTAATACCAGTGAATTAGAGAATGTGTTATTTTGTTATCCTGAGTATATTTAAGAAACTTGTCTTAATTTGATAAATCAATAAAACATTAAACCAAAGTCAATGTTAGTACCACATGTAACATGGATGAGTCATTTAGTTTATACTCAAAGGCTCACAGAACATTGACCTTCTGAGCTCTGCCACTGCAGTAGATTGGTGTCTCAAGTCTGTGTCTGCCGTGGCCAGGCAGGATTTGTAAGGAATGTTGTGCACATTCGTGTTGGCTTGCATGTGATGACTTGGAATCTGCTACAGGTCAACTTTCTGTGAGCTTGTGAGTACAAACAATATCACTAATAAGTGTTACCTGGGATACCAACAACGACTGCATTTATTAGTTCCATATTTTACTAACATTGACTGCATTGTTTACTAGCGATCTACTTATTTGTTATGTTTTATGGAAAATTAGACTGCTGCATGGGTTTGAAATATTCAGTAAGAGAGATTAGGGCCCACATCCGGCCTAATTTTTAACACAGTAGCCAGGGGAAATAAAAATGTTAGTACTCACCTCTCCGGTACCAGCACCTTCATTGCATCTTCTGCTTCTTCCTATACAGTGCATCCCGTGCACCTGACTTGGGTAAGAAGCATCATTGGTCAAAAGTCTATTAAAGGGGTTCTCCGGGTGTTAAAAATTACTTAGGGCCGGGCTAGGCTATTTAAAATTAATAAACATCTACATACCTTGTCCGGCGATGCTGATGTCCCGCGCCGCGGTCTGTCTCCTCTGTGCACTGGTTTGATTACAAGGGTGCACAGGAAGCTTCCTGCCGGCTGGAAGCTCCCATCCGACACCATCTCTCAGCGCTTACAACGCTGAGAGATAGGGACGGATAGGAGGAGCCGGCCACATCGCAGACCGGAAGCTACCTGTGCGCGGCTTCTGTGCTCCTGTAAACAAACAGTGGCACGGATCAAACGGACCTGCGGTGCGGGACATCGGCGGCGCTGGAGGAGGTAAGTACATGTTTATTATTTTTTTAATAGCCCTCCCCAGCCCGGCCCTAAGTAATTTTTAACACCAGATAACCCCTTCAAGACCTTTGGCCTCTGAAGAAGGGACCTAACAGAGGTGTATGCATATAGATTGCATCACCTGCGCAGGTGGGGGGAGGCCATTAGCTTCACATCTCACAGGTTCCTGTGCACTAGGGGGAGTGAGCTGGATCACATACTGACTACTCCCTTGCTGACCAAGCTGGCTTGGGGGGAGGGGGGAAGGTGGAGTAGGGGAGATGGATATAGATGTGGTGTTGGACGCAACAGCAGCAAACCTTTTGAAAATAAGCAGGGTTGTAACTTTCAGTGGCTGTACCCCATAGCAGGTTTCTGCATGGGGTCCCCCTTCCCCTTAATAAATATATACATATGTGTAGAAACACAAACATTTATACACTTAAACATACACATATTTATATACTTATATACACACATAAAGTTCTACACTCATACACACATTAGTACACTCGTACACACATACACACATGTATAAACTCATCCACACACATTTATGTACTCATATATATTATATATTTATACACACATACAGTATATACATATCATATATACAAATAGAAAGGAATATGATAAAGGCCACGCCCCCGTGTCTCGCTAGATACATCAAGAGGCTTAGGCATAGGCTTCTTGATGTATGCAGGTTGAACCTTGACAGGTTTTTAAAAAGTATGCAGGCAGTGTGCCTGCCCACTCCACTGGCGGCAGCGCCTCTCCACACCCACATGACGTGGAGGTGGCATAATAATTAAAAATTCTTGCAATGCACAAGAATTTGTGATTATTACATTGCAAGAAAATGAACATAGAAGCAGTGCTAAATACTTCCTATAGTATATACACATCATATACAGACATTCTGTATGGAAAATATACATCGTAGCTACAGTTGCTACGGCAGTAACACACTGGGCAGTAGCAGCAGGGACATAGAGGGATTAGCTTCAGGACATAACATAAATACATTATGACTCTGCCATGCCTCCTAGGCCTAGCATTGAGGCATCTGCAGCTATGGTCAGTAGCGACGGGCCTGCTCAGGGGCACGACGTGTATAATTTATGATTCGGACGTGTGTTCTGGGCAGGCCCATTAACATCGCAGGTGGTAGTTTTGCCACTGGCACAAAGGTTTTACCAATGTTAGTTGAAGTTTGAACACATTCAGTGTATGCAATAGGAAATTATAAGTACAAGAAATTCGTATTGGTGCCCCATTGATCCATAATATGTCAAGAGATTTCCTTGTGTTAGCGTGCTCTTTTTACTCTATTTTGATAAGCGTAGTAGGAAAATGGAAGTTTACAATAAAACGTGAACCTTACTGAACATCCTATCACTAATGTTTTATAAAGGGCTGTTAAATATAGCACATACTGACTACAGAGCTAAAATCTAGAATAATTAGTATAATCCACACTTTAAAGCAGCCACACAAAATTAAAATCATCACATTATTATGTCATTAATTCCTTATCTAAAACTATAACTGTTCGTAGACGACTGTAATAGTTCTGGATCAAGCAGTTTCTTTGCATACTAAGCGCTCTACATTGATGGGGAATTACTGCATTTAATACTTTGTTAATTTATTCATTAAATGTAAATGTGAGCTTTTATTGCAATCTCCTGCCATCAAAAATAAAACTGGTAAGGAAACCTATTAGAAGATTGTGAAATGAAAAATGTATTACAATTATACACGTATGAGATTAATCCCAATTATAAAATCATCTGAAATCCCTTTTTTATTTGATATCATGGTGAACATTATATATGACAACATGTATTCACAATCCAAGAGTATGCTCACCAACGGGTAGTGTCCTCAAAATGTAAATACTTTCCTTGACAGCTTGGTTGGGACCAGAGTAGGAATAGCTACATATGCTGGCATTTTTGCCATATTCACACATGGTATGAGTAAGGACCACAATGGTTAGATCACAAACATGTCACCCTAGTTTGTCTGTGTACACTTTTTAACGTGTTTTCTTTTTGTACTTTTTTATGGAGTTACTAATAAATAGATAAGGATGGATTTTTTTTTACTGAGATGGTTTCCATGTTCTAGATATACTTCCCCTAGAAACATTGGATGGTCCTTTCTAGCATGGTTTTGTGTGGCTTCCAGTTAAACCAGAGATATACAGGTATTGTAAGGAGTGTCAGTCTGAAGCTCCTTGGGCCCACCAGATAAATTTAAAGTGTGGGCCTACCAGTCATCAACCTCCATGAACATGCCCCTTAATAGCCTTAAAGTTCGGTTTTAATTCTGCTGTATCCGTGGAGTCCACTTTCTATCAAATCTTAAATCTCAATTTTACATACTGTCACCCCATCTGTTCTACATACTGGTACAGGATGCGTGGCAGTGTGATGATGTCATCACGTGGCCGTGCAGACCGATCAGAGTGTGATGTGTTCGGGGGGAGTCTCCCAGCTGCGTCACTGTTGGTTTCAATAGCATTTGCCTGTTAGGGGCAGATGCTATTGGCTTGAGATACAGCAAAATTACTTGAGCGGCCGGGTCCCGACCCTACCGTGTACAACTGTTATCAGCGGCAGGGGCCTCCTGTGGGTATAGACAAAGACCCCTGCCATAGCGCAGGTGTCGGGGGCCCACTGCTGGATACACCGGTCCACCGGGGGTCCAGTCCGACCCTGGACATGATATCATCATAAAGGCTGTCAAAAATAGTCTAAAGGCCTAGTGTATGTTAAATTTTGACTTTACAGAAAGATATAAGAATGCCTTAAAAATATTCTCTCTTTATTATGCCATTTGGCAAATATAAATAATTTTGATAATCCTAATTGACCTAAAACAGGAAAGGTTTCTTCTGATTTCATGTCAGATATGCTAAAAACATGCATATATATATTTTTACGTAATGTAGTATAGTGGTTTCAACGGTATTTGGGTATCCAGTGATTTTATTACATTCTGGATGCTTTTAAGGATTTGGCAAGAAGGTCAATGTATTGACCCACAGTTACTAAAAATAGTGCAAACTGCAGATGTGCAATGTGCCTGCGTAGTGTGCAGAGGGCACCAGATTTGACAGAGTGCACCTCTGGTGCACTTTTAACGTAGGACGTGCGACACACTTCTGTCGGACTTTGCATAAAAAATCTGGCGCACTGTTTGACCGAGCACCGGAACGGCTCTTAATTTGTGTCGCATGATGCCTAGTGTAGCTGCAGCACAAAAGGGTAGCTTGCGACACAATTGTGGTGCAGGCACTACTTAAATACCTGTGCAAGCAATTTACACCTAAAAGAAGGTGCAAACTCCGCCAGACTGGCACACAGCCCTTAGTAAATGTGTCCCGGACACTTTTTAAATACATGTACAAGCAGTTTTTAAGTCGAACAGAAAACTGGCGTAAGGGCTTTAGTAAATCAGACAATTGTATTGCATTGGCCTCAAAAGAAATCAACAGATATTACCTTTTTAGCTTTCAGACCTCCACTCCATTCCTGTACAGTGCTCGAGGACCTCTGACTTCTATGTCTGTCTAATTGTAACTTGTGGGACACCCCTTTTGAATGTAGATGTGAAGCAGGTGGCTGGGTGTGCTATACAAGGAATACACCAAAGGGAACTCAGTCAATTTCTGCTCCTAATTGCTGGGGCTCCCAAAGGTCAGATATACATAAAAATAAAATACAACCCAGTAACTTTTTTGAATACTCTAGTGATTTGTAAGTGCAATATCATAAGATCCCAATTTGAGCTGCCATTTAAATCATCTCTATGAGATTGATAAAGAGAATACGAGGAGGCCATTTGACTATCTTTGGCAGTCCCAGAGAGAATGGAAGAATAACTTGCCCATATGACCTGCCTATTCTTTAACGTGGATGGCAACCGCTACGCGACTTATGGATTCAAGTCATCGCCTATCCACAGGGTGGATGGTAACTATCTGAATCCAAATTTTACAATTCCTAAGAGTTTTCTATGCTTCATGAATATTACAAATATTGTTATATTCCATAGTTTTAATTCTTTTATTCGTTTGTGCTCACCTAAAAAAAAACAATATCCAAACTTGATCATTATCATCACCATGTTGGGTTTCGTAATCATTTGTGCCGTCTTCTGAAGTAATAGGACAAGTACAAATTTGAATTTATTTTTCGTTTTTCCTTTTTATCACAATATAGTTTTTTTGCTGGAAATTGTATCATAAGGCATATATCTTTTTGGTCTTAGTTTTTTTTTAGAAAATGTAAGTTCTTGAGGCTTAGATAAGGATGAATCTAGTTCATCTGAGCATTTACAATCTAGGTCATAGTGATCCTAATGTAAGTAAAACTGATAAACATTTTTACATGAACACATTTTTGTAAATCCTTATATTCAGAAACAGAAGCCAGGATAAAACTTGACCTAGTTTTCAGTGGAACTGTATACAGGCAAAAAGACATCTGGATCTTTGTTATAGCCATTGTTTGCTAACTCACAGGCAGTATGGAATTACCAGTAATTACTCAGAAATAAATGAACCATCCTGTATTATTTAACAATTGTTCCAATATTCTCTATTCAAACTTGAATGTAAAGTATTTAAAAAATTGCTGACCTCATATCCATTTTGTGCTTTTAGCTCCAATACCTACAAAATCTACATAGACAACATACAATTTATGTTAAAAAAAATCTACCACCAGGATGGAGGTTTATAAACCAAGCACACTTACATGCTTATGTGTGCGCACCCCCCCTCCCCCGGCAGGATCCACTCTCCTTTGTTCTTACAAAAAAAACTTTCAACATTGTGCAAATGAGGCTAATTTGCATAATTTGTTAAGACAAAGGCATATGAAGCTAAAAGAAGAGCGGATCCTAACAGGGAGGACACACACGCATTTAAGTGTCCTTGGTTTACTTATTATCCTTCATCCTAGGGGTAGATTTCCTTTACAGTTGTAAGATTAACCTTTTAATGGTGGAACCAGTTAGGCTCTTAGACCTGAACCCAATTTTTCTACTCTTTTATTGAGTTTTAGATTTTTATTTACCACATTCCAATAGCGATATTATTTATATTTCTTTATTTAAGATTCTGTCTACTGATCTCTGCGCTCCCTTTAAAATCTCAACTCATTACTCCATAACCCACATGTCTTTAATAAATGGATAAAAGAGATACTTAAAATGCTTCTTTAAGAGATTTCACAACAAGCTTTTTTTATTTTAACAAAATCCTAAATTTAAAGTCAATGCATTAGTATTCTATTTCTTCTGAGTTTTATCTTTTGAACATCCTGGTTACTTTTAGATTTTTTGGAAGATGCAGTATTGATCTATCCAGTCCAACTTTCTTTAGTCTTGTGTTCGTAAACAATTGACTTTAGAATTGATTTTAGTCTCTTCATTTATATGTAAATTTAAGTGGTACTTATAACTGTTAGTACATTATTTGCTTTAGTTAATGCTTGTTGCATTAGTATGTATCCCAAGTTTTACATAAGTAGGTATATATATATATATATATATATATATATATATATGCTGTTTATGTTCTCCTGTTCACATTACCAGGACTGTTACTGTATATTTGGAATAAAAACATTGGGAGTACTATATGCACCAGGGTATGATGAAATCCCCATACATCAGATACATCAGGAGACTCTGGCCTACTGATGTATCGAGAGGCCGGGTGCCCTGCTGTACAATTCTATGCAGGCTCTGCCTTGGCATGATCCCTTTATATCTCTCCACAACCACTTGACATGCAGGTGGTGTAAACTGGGAAATAATCACAATTCCTGGTAGTTCATAAGCAATTGCAATTATTTCAGGACTTGTACACCACAAAACTAGTGTACAAGCCCTGGTAAATGACCCTTATTGTTCTAACGAGAAGGTAAAACCACTGAATGTAGCACGTTGCATTCATTAAAGTAAACCTACAAACCATAGCAGCCTCCCCATTATTGGTTAACATTGTTGACTGCTAGACACAAAACCTATTTTCTGTCTTTTGCAAAGTCAAAGAAAATAATTACGTGCTTTTCATACACCTTTTGACAGTTCCCATCATGCTACATTTTGTCTTGACACCTGATGGCAGCTAAAATATCTACTAATTATGTTAATGACTGCATAGAGAAGAAGCATGGTATTTGGGTCCTCGTGAAGGTTGTTCTTCTCATTATGTTTGATAATTTTTGAAGGACTTGGGTTACTGATGGCATTCCATGAATGTAACAGTGCATGATTTTTGTTTACAATTTTTTGTCACGGGGCAAGACATCAAGACATATTTTTAAATGAAAGTTTACTTATCCAGCTTTGGTTCCCAGTTCCTGCAGTTTCAACCTCAAGCGTAGTCAAGGCTTCCACTTCAGCTAAGTGGGCTCCTTGGATCTGGAAGCAAAAAATGGAAATTACATCCTGTAGTTTGCCCAGGTTATTCATTGGCTCAAGTGGTTTCCATGAACCCCTAGGATGGCGAAACTGTGAAGCTACAGCACTGAGCGGCTCTGGTTCATTGGCATAATTTTCAAAGTTGATTTTAGAAGAAAGGAGACCATGGATAACAACTATAAGATTACCACAGTCACTTGTGTTCTATGAGTAACTGTCCCTGGTTTATCGTGCTGGATTTAGATTTCCTTTAAAATGATTTTCCACAAATTCTGGTAGCTGGAGCAGAGGTGGCAAAAAAAGCATACTTACCCCACAGGGTTTAGCAGAATTCATGGAAAACCCCTTTACTTTATCACTGTGCTGAGCATGTACTCAGTGCAGAAACTACTTCCGGCCATCTATGGTGAATGGATAAAAGGCACTTGCTTTTGGAACTTCTATGAGTATAAGCAGTTTACCTCTAGTGGGGCCTTACATAAACTCAACAGCAAGTATTTAATTTACCTACAGTGCCACCACAAGAAAATTGAGTATTACTTATTGAAGAAGCTTTTCATGACTTTGTTTAGTCTTGTCATTTGCAGTTTAATTTTAATTCAGGCAATTCTGTTAAAGATGGGATAACTTCTATAAGTGTTACTGGTTTTCTTGCACAAGACAGCTTCCTAAGAGTATATATGAGACCTCCAAACAAACATTAGTTCTTGGTTGTGACTGTAGCTTTAAAATAATTCTCACCAGAACATTTATAGAGATCCTTCTGTTCATGTAATTTATTCAGAAAGTAAATATTTTTAAATGTATTACTATGCATAGATTCATAGACATGTTCGTGGGTAATATTTTTTATGATTAATCTACTTCATAGCATTCCTGGAGTAGAAGGCAACATATGTAAGGTCAACATTCAGGTAGCCGCAAGCCAAAGTCAACAGAGAATGTCTTATACAGCTACAAGGCTAAACAATTATTCTTTAGACATGAATCTGCGTAGATTATCACCACTGTTAGTATTAACACCTGGTAAGGGTTCATTTCGGGGAAACTGTAAAAACCAGTATGGTGACATGATGAGGTGTTTCCTTGTTTTCAGTATAAACAAGATAACTGGGGTCAGAATGTAGAGTGAGTGTGACTGAAGGAGGACAGATCAGGTGATAACAGACAAATAAATATTCACACCCTGCTGAGTGCATCCACGTCTCCAAGTGTCTAATGTGTGTCTTGTTTTTTATCTAAAAGTTCTCATCACGCTGCTGTTCTCTGTCATTCCTTTAAATTTCAATAATGTTAGAAAAAAATGATTTCCCTTTTACATCTGAAGAACACAGTTTAGTTTGGTACTTAAAGGCACTTTTCAGTCTGAAAATATTGGCGATCTGTCCTAAGGGTCAATCCTAAGATTGGTATCCAACACCCAGCACCACAGTAGATTTGCTGTTCTGAGGGGCTATTAAACAGAGAATGGAATAGAAAGCAGAAAGCAACAGTCTCTGTGTAGTGGCCAGGCCAGGTTACTGCATATTAGCTTTTATACATTTGAATGGGAAATAAGTTACAGTGATTGTATTTAGCCAGAGCTGTCTGCTTCATGTTTCATTCTCTGTTTATTAGCTATCGAGAACATCTAATCTGTTGGGATGCGGATATTCATGACATATTCTTAGGATGGATTTCCAATATTTTAGCCTGAAAAGTTTCTTTAAATGGAACCTGCCACCAGTCGAATAGCTATTAAAACACATTGGGGCTTATATGGGGCTTAAGCCGCTGGGACAGGCATTTAGAAGGGGATTGTGGCGGATGCGATTGGATTTTGGTGCATCGGCGCCGGCTTTCATGCCGGCTGATCGCAAGATTTAACATTTAAATTGTGTTGCAAGATCAAGCACATACATGCACATGCACATACAAGAAGAAGGTGAACTCCGGCGAACCTGATCGGGGAAGCGACACATGCAAGAAATTGGGTTCACGTTCTTCTTGAATAGCTGCAGATGTGCATTCCGGTCGGACAATGCACTTTCGGAGATCACACAGCACAGGTAAGTAAATATGCCCAAAAAAGTACCTTATATGGCCGGCTGCCTGTGTGCTGAACATGTCTTTATAAAGTGCCAATGCTGGCTGCAGCCAGAAAAATTAACTTATATCCACAATACGCTTCCAGTCAGGGGGTTGCGGGTCACATCAGTCAAGCAGCCTCCAGCCCTCATGGCCACATTTTTACATAACCATTCCTCCTTATCACCTTGTAGTCACAGCAGGCATTGCCTCCTGGCTGCTTGTCGACTCCCTGGCCTGTCATGGTCTCCTCTCAATTCTCTTGACTAGCGCATCTGCAAGAATTGAGATGAGATGGAGATTACAGGGAGGTGCAGTTATGTAAAGATGCTTGACTGCTGTGCCCAGAACCCCACCCCCCTGACTGGAAGTGGACTCTGGATATAAGTTAAAATTCATGGCTGCAGGTAGCGTTGGCACTTTGTAAAGACATGCCCAGCACAAAGGCAAGCGGCCATATAAGGTACAAGGATTCGGCTAATAAAAGGTTCCCTTTAAGCACCAATTTAAAGAGGACCTGCAGCTAGCTCCTAGCACTATTGCAGATGCGGCAGTGTAACACTGCTAGCTTTATCAGAACCCTCCGATAAAAGCTAGCAGACACTGCTGTGAAGTACGATAGGAACACCGGACCACGCTCAAAGGCCGGCGGTGACTGCTAGTCCTGCCCCCTCATGAATACGCCGCAGCGCTGTGAGCATGGTCTGGCATTTTTATTGTAATTCGCAGTAGTGTCTGCTAGCGTTATCGGAGGGTTCTGATACAGCTAGAAGTGTAGTAGGAGGTAGTAAGTAGCTCCTAGTGCTTATTTATGGGTGACATGTCTTCTTAAAACTGTGTGTTATCACTAGCTGACAGCCTATCTTTGGGGCTACTGCTGACATAGTTGATTTATTATGCGGTCCGTTGGGTTTCTGCTGATCCGTTTGTGCTGTATAATTGTATTAGACCTTGTATTTTGGTTGATATTTTACGATGGCCTTGTTCAGCTTGGAACTCATTCAGAGATAGAACAGTGTAGAGTGAGTGTCATGATTTATGTGCACTTCATGTCTGAAAAACAAATTAAATACAAGCATATCTTTGGTTTTTTTTCCAAAAATGTTCATATCCTGAGTTATTTATGACATGCAGTAACCTGTTTTATTGTTTTACTGCTCTAAAACTATTTTTAGGGCTTGGCATCAAGACATTTTCCTAAGGTCTATCATCAGCACTCCTGGCTCCTATGTTTCCAGGCTTCCATTTTAATTCTAGATCTATGACTTTATAAATTGTTTTCCAATAAAGCTGTGCCCTGAGGTCCTTCCTTGTTTTCCTCAACATTTTCCTTCAACTCTATTTTGCAATCCTCCCTCCACTAAATCCAGCTTTCATTTACATCGAAAAATAGTAATATAATTCACAATCAGGTAGTTAAACCAGAAGCCCCGAGGTACAAAGCCAGTTAGCAATTTCCTTCTTGTGACATCTAATCTTGTGCAATCTACATGACCTCAAATGCCTTATTTAAATATCCTGTTTCAAAGAAAGTGCCAGGGAGTGTGAAGTGTATATAGCAGAGTCAGAAGGAACAGGTGAACAGTAGGTGTTATACCGTCTTGTTACATACAGAGGTAGCACATGGAATATTATGTTCATCTGGTGGCCTTTGTGTTTTATATCTTCCCTCACATTTTGCTCAGTTACACAAATACTGCATTGCTTGTACACTGATCCAGATGTGACCCCTGCTGGCAGAGAGAGGAATACAATTTAAGTTCCTTGCAATCGACTTCTCACAATTTAAGGATACAAAATATATAACATGGGGCTCGTGCTATTGCAGGGAATAAAGCAGATTATTTTCTTATCATAATCTCTTTAACCAAAAGTGACAATGAGGGGAACAACATAAGCCCCTGGCAGACACCTCTTACACATTGGGGCAGATTTACTTACCCGGCCCATTTGCGATCCAGCGGCGCGTTCTCTGCGCTGGATTCGGGTCCGGCCGGGATTTATTAAGGAGTTCCTCCGCCGTCCACCAGCTGCTGCGCTGAAGAGCATCGGAACGCACTGGAATACACCGAGCCGGGCTGAGTGAAAGTAAGTGCAATTTTCGTGACACATTTTTTTTTTTTCCGAATCCGTCGGGTTTTCGTTCGGCCACGCCCCCCGATTTCCGTCGCTTGCATGCTGGCGCCGATGCGCCACAATCCAATCATGTGCGCCAAAATCCCTAGGCAATTCAGTGGAAATCGGCGCAAATCGGAAATATTCGGGTAACGCGTCGGGAAAACTTGAATCGGGCCCTTAGTAAATGACCCCCAATATCTCCCTTGAGAGAAAATGATCCTATAACCTGACATCAGCCAAACAGCCAATATACACAAAAGAGCTGTGGTACCTACACTCTACACCTATAGGCAAGCAATGGCCAAACTGCCAGGGGAGCAGGTATATCAGCTGCTGAAGAACCCATCAATAAAGGGGCACATTTTACCTAGACATAGGTAGAAGTCAGTGATGACAGTGGAAGGTGACATGTGACATTCAACTTATCTCCACAGAATTTTACTGTCTTTACTGCAGCTCTATTTGTGAGCTATGATATTATGGTGTATGTGTGCTCTATTGCGTGACACCTGGTGTAATGAATTATAATTCCTCTACTGCAACAATATCAACTAGTTTGTGCTGTGACATAACTGTGTATGTTATCCCTTGTAATGTGACATCATCACTATGTGTAATATCAATGTACTGTGACATAGCTGTGTGCAGTTGCGTAACTAGAAGCTGATGGGCCCCAGTGCAAAGTCTGTGCCAGGCCCCCGACTATAAGGTATGGTTTCTAGTAATAGTCTTCTCATATGGTAAAGTGACACCATATGGGCCCCCTAAACCTCTTGGGCCCCGGTGCGACCGCAACCTCTGCACCCCCTCAAGTTACGCCCTTGGCTGTGTGTATTATCCCTGTACTGTGTCATCATCACTATGTGTAATATCAATGTACCGTGACATAGCTGTGTGCATTATACCTGTACTGTGTCATCATCACTATATGTAGTAGTAATGTACTCTGACATCATGGTGTGTATATCCCAAAAATTTAATTGATCCAATTTTTGTATATATTACCCCTGTTCCTAACTCATTTTCTGTGCATCGCCTCTCTGTTGGCCACGATCCAGGTGAGCTGTGTCTACACTGATTGTGTTTCTTCATCACTGTGAGATTATCCCTGTACCTTTACGTAGCTGTGTGTATTATCCATATACCATGACATCAGTGTGGTTATTATTCCTGTACTGTGACTTTACTGTGTATAATATCCCTGCACTGTACTATGATATAACTGTGCAGCTTTATCCTTGTTCTGAGATATTGGGGCAGATTTATCAAGCTGTCTAAAAGTCAGAATATTCTTAGTTGCCCATGGCAACCAATTACAGCTCAGCTTTCATTTTACCAATGCTCGTGACTATTTTAAAGGGGAGCTGTGATTGGTTGCCATGGGCAACTATGACTATTCTGACTTTTAGACAGCTTGATAAATCTGCCCCATTACGTCAAGATATTTCTCTCTTTGCATAACATTATATACTTGCTAAAACTTGCATTTGCTCCCTCTATAAACTGATTATACATTGAAGTTATATTTCCTTGTGACACCATTTATTATTCTAAAAGGGATTGAAATGAAAAAAACCTAGCACCAACTCACATTGTACACTAGATAAACAGTAGCAATGTTTATTGGATCAAAAACTGGAACGTATGAGTAGCATACAATTCTATGTTCAAAATGGGAGAACGTCTAGGACCTGCCACATACATAAGAAAAAGAAATATACAGGCGGTCCCCTACTTAAGTACATCCGACTTACAGACGACCCCTCTGCCCACTGTGACCTCTGGTGAAGCTCTGTGGAGGCTTTACTATAGTCCCAGACTGCAATAATCAGCTGTAAGGTGTCTGTAATGAAGTTTATTGATAATCCTTCCTCCAATTACATCAAAAAATTTTTAACTCCAATTGTCACTTGGGCAAAAAAAGAAATTGTCTGGAGCTACAATTATAAAATATACAATTCCGACTTACATACAAATTCAACTTAAGAACAAACCTACAGACCCTATCTTGTACGTAATCCGGGGACTGCCTGTATACCTAAATCTTTACTTAAATTCTATGATGTATACTATGTAAACTAAGTAAACATCTCATTAAATGCGTTTAAGATCACAGGCTGGGTGAGGGGTGGCGTGGCACTAAATGGCCCAAGTGCCCACCTCCACAAAAAGTGTGAAACTGATTAAAAATGATGATATATATGGAAAAAGGTAAAAATAGCATTGATTATAAAATATGATTGTAAAATTATTAAATCATATATGTTTGTGAAAAAGTCCAGAGAGCGAATTCTTCATACTTCATATGATTCTTGCAGACAAATAAAAATAAAAAAACATAAAATTGTTGTAATATGCCTTGGGAATTTATCATATGCCAACCCATGAGGGGGCTGTGTGGGCATGTTACTTACTTGGGGGCTGTGTGAGGACATTACTTACTGGGGGGCTGTGAGACACATTACTTACTTGGGGACTGTGTGGACACATTAGTACTGGGGGGCTGTGTGGACACAATACTTACTGGGGGGCTGTGTGAGGCATATTACTTACTGGGGGACTGTGTGAGGACATTACTTACTGGGGGCTGTGTGAGCACATTACTTACTGGGGACTGTGTGGGCACATTACTTACTGGGGGGCTGTGTGAACACATTACTTACTGGGCAGCTGTGTGCACACATTACTTACTGGGGGGCTGTGTGAGGACATTACTTACTGGGGATCTGTGTAAGCACATTACTTACTGGGGGCTGTGTGGACACATTACTTTCTTGGGGGAGGGGGGGCTGTGTGGGCATATTACTTACTGGGGGGCTGTGCGGGCACATTACTTATAGGGGGGCTGTGTGACACATTACTTACTGGGGGACTGTGTGGGCACATTACTTACTGGGGGACTGTGTGGACACATTACTTACTGGGGGGCTGTGTGGGCACTTTACTTACTGGGGGGCTGTTAAGGACATTACTTACTGGAGGACTATGTGGGCACATTACTTACTGGGGGGCTGTGTGAGGACATTACTTACTGGGGGACTGTATGGGCACATTACTTACTGGGGGCTGTGTGAGCACATTACTTACTGGGGGTCTGTGTGGGCGTATTACTTACCGGGGGCTGTGTGGGTACATTACTTACTTGGGGGGCAGTGTGTATACAGGGGGGGCGATGTGTATACAGGGGGGGGGGGCAGTGTGTTTACAAAAGGAGGGGGCAGAGTGTATACAGGGGGAGGGGGGCAGTGTGTATATAGGGGAGTGGGGCAGTGTGTATACAGGAGGAGGGGAGCAGTGTGTATACAGGGGGAGGGTGGACAGTGTGTATACAGGGGGAGGTGTGCAGTGTGTACACAGAGGGATGGGGGGGGGCAGTGTGTCCATGTGGGGGGGGGGGGGGCAGTATGACTCCCCCTTAAAAAGGCCCACTAGGGCTCTGTCACCCAGGGGCCCACTAAAACCTGGAGCCGGCCCTGCATCAGGGAACCATGCTTGCACGGCTATTATGTATGATGGGGAAATTTGTACAATACCCAATCCTATTAATGTTATTTTTAAGACCATACTACTAAAAACATTGAAACAGAAAAGTAAATATATAAGAAACTAGTTTAGAACTTGTAATTTCTTTCAAAGCATATATTGTAAGGGTTGTTAAATAGCATATTATTATATAGTATCTACAGAGTATTATTCCATAGCGTACATGGTAAAGGCTTTTTTCTGTAGTAGAACTTTGAAATGCATTGGAGCAAGAGAATACCAAATTTATATATAAATACATATATGTTATGGAAAATAATATGATATATTTCTGCAGAATATTGTCTGAATCGCAATATATCCCAATATAATCTTTCTATAAAAGATAGGTAACCCTTGCTCCCCAGCTATGATTCACATGTGCTTGTGATCCATAACTAGTTCTGAAGCGATTACAGAAGCAATTTATCAGAAGGTTTATGTGCACAATCTGAACGAGATAATAATTTATTTCTTATAGCCCTGCTCTCTAGAGTACATAATATTGCACTATATAGAGAAAAATATACAGCTTTACACATTCTAAGCTTCAGAATATAAGCTAAAAGGAAATAATCTAATCTGAACAAATCATATGTCAAGTAGGGAAGGTATTGAAAATTGGGATTCGCTTATATTAGATTCAGGATCCTTATTACCTTCAAGTCATCGGCATTTATAATGTATGAAAGGTGTTTTTATCCATTGCCTTAATACCTCCCATTTCCATGTATCTATAGTATCTTAAATGCCTTCTAACTTTTATTAAACTTTGCCTAAACCCATAGTAAATTTAGGAATTTCTGTTTATGTATTATTTGCTAATCTTTCTATTGAATCTGTCTTACCAGATCAAGACTGCAAGTAGGACTGTACTCACAAAGGTATTAGATTCAGGGGCAGACTGCCATCCATCCCACTGGGGGAAATCCTGGTGGGCCGACTGGGTTGGGGCTGTTTTGGGGCCGGTCTACATCTTTGTATATACCCGAGTATAAGCCATTTTATACTTGGGTATATAAGAATAATAAACAATGTACTCACCTTTCCGACACCCCCTCTGCAGGCCCCCTACTTTATCCAGTTCTGCCGGCAGCACTAGCAAGCTGTATACTGGGGCGCTGGCACTAGTATAGTAGTTATATTTTTGTTCAAAGGGATAGTATTATAGTAGTTATATTCTTGTACATAGGGGGCAATATTATAGTAGTTATATTCTTGTACATAGGGGGCAGTATTATAGTAGTTATATTCTTGTATATAGGTGGAAGTATTATAGTAGTTATATTCTTGTACATAGGGGGCAATATTATAGTAGTTATATTCTTGTATATAGGTGGAAGTATTATAGTAGTTATATTCTTGTACATAGGGGGCAGTATTATAGTAGTTATATTCTTGTACATAGGGGGGAATATTATAGTAGTTATATTCTTGTACATAATGGGGCAATATTATAGTAGTTATATTCTTGTACATAGGGGGCAATATTATAGTAGTTATATTCTTGCAAATAGAGGTCAGGCAGTATTGTAGTAGTTAAATTCTTGTACAGAGGGGAAGTATTAAAGTAGTTATTAGAGCATAGAGAAGAAATCAATCAACATCAGCATCATAAAGTAATCATAAAAAGTAAAAAAAATTATTTAGAAAAACATAAAATATTCCATGGAAAAGAATAGCTGACATGTTTTGGACATATTCATGTGGGTCCTATACATGTTAAAGGTGCACCAGAAATTACTCCATTCTTTAAAAATAATATAATAATATAATGTAGTTCTTTTAAAAAAAAAAAACAATAAAAATTTATGTTAAAAAAAGGTGCACCTAAAAAAGTTGGTGCACTCTGTCGGGTCAGCACAGGGAGCACCAGATGCAAGAAGAACGTGTGCCAGAAATCATAAATCTGGCGCACCCTGCACATTACACAGGCAAACTGCATTTATAGTATTTTGCACTACTCTTCGTGCCCCAATTTCTTGGTAGAAATTATGGTACAGTTATATTAGGATGTTTAAAAGGCATCTGGATGCCAAGAATGATACAGGCAGTCCCTGTGTTACGTACGAGATTAATTTGTATGTAAGTGGAACTGTATATTTTATAATTTTAGCTCCAGACAAATGTTTTTTGATCTATATGACAATTGGATTTTAAAAAATTTGTATTGTCATAAGAACCAGGATTAACAATACAACTTAATTACAGACACCTTAAGTAACTGTTAGAGCTGGTTACTGTAGCCTAGGGCTATAGTACAGTAAATTACCAACATCCAGTGGTCCGTTTGTAACTAGGGGTCGTCTGTATGTCGGGTGTTCTTAAGTAGGGGACCCCCTGTAGTTTCTTTTCCAACAGAGAGATTTCATCTCGAAGTGAGTTTATGGGATTTATTTGTTGTGCATTTGTGAACAGTATAAATGTTTTTTATTTATTGTAAAATAGTTTGAAGACATTCTATATTTTTTTGAACCCTTCTTCTTTTGGTTTGAAGGGGAGGAGGTTGAGTATGGGGCTCCATTAAAAGATGAAAAAAATTAAAAATTATGAAGTGATGAAAGTTCATTCAGTTAAAATCCAAAAAGCCTTTTCATAATTTTTTAATTTTTTTCTATGTTGCACTAATAAATATATTAGACTGAATGTGCTTCTCTGCTTGGATACCATACATTTTTCTGGTTGAGTTTACTGACCTTTGTCTGGAGTGTGAACAACATGCATTTACTCCAGAGCATCAGGAGTGTCTTTTGAGCAGTATCTGATATTTTCATGATATAATTTCAGTGTTGCAATAGTCGTAAGCAGCAGAAAAAGTCTGGTTTCAGTCGTGGTTGTCAGCAATAGTTTTACTATTGTAGGTTTGCAGAGACCAACTTTTGCATTGAAGCTGTAAATGGCATACAGTGGATTGTATATACACAGCATATAGATGGGACCTATGTAACTTTCACCAGGTCAGTACTGTAAATCTGCTGCTAATCGTTTACAAGCAACAGCCTTTCTGAACAGTATGCAGATGTCCTAAGGAATAAGAAGATCTTCTCTCACTCTATATTGTCCTGCCCATGAGTGAGATAAAGATAAATTTGCATATGCTTTTGCTGTCCAAAGTTTATTGGAGACGATGAACATTTCAATCACTAGGAGGGGGAGTGAGACAACTTGGGTGTCACCCATTTGGAGCATCCGCCGCCAACTGCTCCAAAGAAAACTAGAATCAGTGGTACCTATTGGGGAACATTTACTTACCGGTCTGGAGGAGTTTACCTAAAGTGCATTGTCAGGCGATAATTCACTAGGATTGTGCGCCTGATATTGATCATATGTTGTTTCCTCGCTCGGGTCTGCTGGAGTTTACCTTCATCTTCCTGGTGTATGTTAAATCCTGTGGTCAGTCCAAATGAGATGGATCATCCGACGGCCCGCCCCCCTAAGACAGTGAAGTCTGATGGTGCTCTGCAGAGCACCAAGGCTAATTTACATATCTTATTAACACATTTTTTACAGAAATGTGGCCATGCAAAGATACAAGAAATGATGCTTGGGACACACTGGGACAGGACGGGGAGGTACATAATAGTCATCTACCTTCAGGTAATTTGATGGTAGATATCCTTTAAGGATGCTATTGATTACAAGGTTGCACCACAATTCTCCTTCTTTGAGCCCCTGCAAGCACTACCTGTGACCCCAACCCAAGCCAGTTGGGAGACAGAAGCAGGAGAAGAAGCCGATATTGATGGACTAACCTGCAGAAGTCCATCAATTAATATTCAAACCCTTTTAGGGCTTATACACAAATCCCATGTTGTGAATCTATAATGCTTTTGCTTTAGCCTTCTATGAGCTTATTCTTCACTAAATTGTAGTACAGTACTAAATATTAAAGAAAAATCAATCTGCAATGATAATACCATGTCATTTCTATGGGAAAATGTAGTGACTCATGAAGCATGAAAGGGCTATTCCAGTTCTAGAATACTGTAGCACCACTTTTGGCATAAGCCACACTTCAGCTTGTTTTAGGTTTAATTTTACCTCCTGAGTTTCAATTTTTCCATTATAACATGTGTGTCTTCAGCTGTGTGGCCCAGCAGCAGGAAATCCATTAAGTCTGATAACACACAACAAAACACACAAAATCATTACCATTTATTTCCCAATGGGTGGGTGTAAGTAAAGTGTCAAACAGATCTCCATGGAAACACTGGATCATTGACATTTGAGGTCCTCATGCTTGAAGGACCTTTCTTTGACCTATATATAAGCATTACTCATATTCTGTGTCAGAGTCACATTATTTTGCATCTTTCTTTCTACAATGGCACATTATCTTCTAAGGTAATATTGCAAAGCTGTTTTGATTAGATGGTAATGAATGTGCATTTGGCAGATTTGGCATTTTGCTCTATAATACTGTGTACATCCTATATGTAGAGGGAGTCCCATAAAGGTTGCCTTCATTACAGATATAACATTGAAAATGTGTTTCTTTTGTACCTTGTATGTTTGGTCATATTTTTTTTTTATAAATATCACTACTGGACTTCTTACAGTGACAGATCTCCATTTATGTACCAGCCATGTATATGATCCATTATAATAATCATTTGTGTCTACTTGCAAAATTAATGTATTTAAACTTAGAGAACAAAACCTCAACACCTTTATAATACACAATCATTACTAACATGGATTTCTTTTGAGCAATGAAGTTCGAAAAGGGCATAAAACAAGAAGACTGGCCTTTTCTATATATACCATTGGTAAAAGCTACCTCTGGTAACAATGAATGAGAGTCATACCTACAAAATACAATATGCATGACTTAATGGCGTTATGTTCTTTTGCAGAATGCCCTAGCTAGAACAGGTAACATTTAAAGGGAAATGTATAAGAAAATGGGGCTCATTTACTAAGGGCTCCGCGGCCGCACTTTTGTCGGGTTTCCCGACAATTTCCAATTTGCGGCAAATTGTCCCGGGATTTCGGCGCATCGGCGCCGGCTTTCACGCAACAGAAATCGGGGGCGTGGCCGACGGAAAACCCAATGGAATTGGAAAAACCGAGGTATTTAAAAAAATATTTGTGTCTTGACACACACTTACAAGCATCAGGAAGAAGATGGTGAACTCCGGCGGACCTTGGTGCAGCAGCGACACCTGGTGGATATCGGGTGCACGAGCTTAGTGAATCCCGGCTGGATGCGAATCCATGTCGGGCAACGTGCCGTGGGATCGCGAATGGACCGGGTAAGTAACTGAGCCCCAATGTGTCTCTCTGGAGGGTATCCTCAGGTTGAGTGTGGCAATTGACCACTCACTGGCATCTTCTCCAATCCAAACCCTAAGTAGTTTGAGGCCACGAATGCAAGCAAATATCATGTGTGCAATAAATGCATCCTTATCACCAATCGGGAGCAGAAATGCCAGGCATAGGGTAATCGGTTAAGAATTTTCTTCTATATTGCCACACTAAGAAAGAGACAATTTTATCACAGGACCTTGTATTTTATCTATTGACACTGTTAGAAATGTAAGATGAAAGACCTAGCAGTTAGTGAGTGTTTCTCAGGAAAGGAGATGAATTTTGGCTGTGGGAGGGTAGAAGCAGGACTTGCTGTATCAGACTGTACGGTCAGCTGTGAGATGAGAGGGGGCTTGGCTGTGGTGGGTGCAGCAAGACTTGATATAGCAGACTGAGCTGTCTTCTGTGAGATGAGAAGGGGCCTGGCTGATGGAGGGAGGCTGCAAAAGTTGCTGTATTAGACTGAATTGTCTTCTGTGAGAATAGAAGGGACATGGCAGAGGGAGTGAAGTAGCAGGACTTCCTAGTGGTTTATTTATGATGGAAGAGAGGGATTTGACCACCTCAATCTTATGGGTTTAGAACCAATAAACAGGAGCGGTCTGTTGTGTAAATGAAAACTTCCTGGCACAAAGATTAGGACATTTTTAAATGCCTCTATAGGTAACATTATTTTATTCAATTTATAAATGCACAGCTATTAAAGCAAACAGTACGATTGTGGAGCAGCACAGTGAGTATAATGGATCAAGTCCAATGGTGGGTGCACGCCTCCAACAAACCCAATTCAACGGTTTGTAAGGTCAGATATTAAAAAAAAATGCAACGAGGCAGCACTCCGATAAGTACAAAGGTGTTCTTTATTCACCCATGGCAAAATGAGGTGCAATGTTTCAGCTCATCCATAGAGCCAGTATGCTTGATAATGGCTCTATGGATGAGCTGAAACATTGCACCTTATTTTGCCTTGGGTGAATAAAAAACACCTTTATACTTTTTTTTTTTTTAACTTATTATCAATATGCAAGGTGTACATCAATATAAAACGTGACGATAAGTATCAACAATTCTTACTTCCATTATTAAATACATAGCAAATTAACAATTTTGATTTTTATTACCCATATATTCCCTCCCCTTCCCACCCTTGGTGATTGACGACCCCTTATATCCATCCCTTTAGGTATCTGCAACAAATAAAGAAGTATCTAATACGCCCAAAAACCGTCCAAATATCTAGTTCTTTATTACACCATTCCCTTCTTTTAGTTTATATAAGCTCTTGTAAACCACTTTTTTCTTAATTTTTCCACTTCCGTTCCTTTACCTATTTCTAACTGTTCTGCGTGGAGTAAAACATCCATTCTCTCTTCCCATTCTTGCACGCTTGGAGTGTTATTTTTCTTCCAATTGAATAAGATTAACTTTCTTGCTAGTAACATGCCATTCATCACATAAAGCACACTACCGGGGGACCCTATCACTCCTATTTTGGAACCCAAGATACACACCACCTCTTCGTCTGGAATAGTACAACTAAATAACGATGCCAATCTTCCCAAAACTTGATTCCAATATAGATGGAGTTTAGGGCATCGCCACAGCATATGTATTAGATCTGCATCCACTAAATTACATTTTGGACATTTTTCTCTTGTGTTCCTAAATCTATTCAATCTTTTTGGGGTGTAATGAGCTTTATGGAAGATGAATATTTGGAAGATAATATGAGATAAATTTCTTGTGGTTTTTTTATTTATTTTAAGTGCGTCTACCCATGCTTCCATGGATAGATCGGGAATCACTTTTTTCCATTCGTCAAATCCCCCTTTAGCTGGGGGTGTCTCTTGATTGTTTAATAGGGCTTTATATACTCTCGACACTATACCTTTTCTCTTTACTTTGCTATCAAAAAGAAAATCCAATGGATGCTTTTCCATTAGATATTTATCTCTTTTTCTGTATTCTTTAAAGGCACACCTAAGTTGCACATAAAAATACCAGTCTCTTCCATCTAGATTGAATTCCTTGGCCAGCTCCTCAAAATACTTTAGGCCACCATCATTTAATATTTGAACAAAAAAACACACTCCTTTCCCCACCCAAAATTTAGAATAATTCAAGAGTTTTAGATTTCTATTTGTGTAACCCCACAGCGGTGAACAGTCTAGATATCCTTTATAGTGTAATTTTTCTTTAGATTTTTCCCAAACCCAATTCATTAATTCAAACATAGGGTGCTGTGCTTTAAATTCTTTTTTTGACAAAAACACCTGTTTCTAATAGTGATCAAATATTGTAGCTATTCAAGATCCTATAGTTCAAGTTTAATATATATAAAGAACACCTTTATACTTTCCTGAGTGCTGCCTCATTGCATTTTTTTGCATGCATAGCTGTTAAAAATGTTCCAAATGTATCCATCAGTTCATCTTACTTTACAAATTTGACCTGCTTCAGCAAAATTTAGTTCCTTGATCATAATTAACCCCAATTTTGTTATACTCATAATAATCCATATATTTATTTATTAGCTTTCGAGTTTTGGATTAATACAAAGTATTTCAATAGATTTACATAGACGACCTGAAACACTCAAAATGGTGAAGATGATGCCTTTTTTATCTACTCCAACATTAACATGATTTGTTGGACTAATTAAATGGCATAGTAGTTGTGCTAGCATCAGACTCATGTATGGATGCTGCATGGCATATGAGTCAAGACTTGTTATGCTGCTTTAATCATTATCATAGAGCAATTTTACTGTGGCTTCATGCTGTTAATGCTCTCCAGTGCCCAACAAAACTTCAATGATATTGTCACCGTCTCATATGAGAATTGTGCAGCAGATGCATATATGGCTGCTAACTACATTAGTTTCCTCACAGAAAATTACACTGGCAATTTGAAAATACCAAGAGGAAACATTTTGTAAGATTGAACTGATCAAATCAAGTTTGTTATTACTTTTTTAGCTCTTGCCTAATATGTGGTTATTATTTAAAGAGGAAAATAAATCTAGCAGAAAATAATTGAGACTGGGCCTGGATTCTAGAGCATGCAAAAGAGGAAATTGTCTAAGGTCCTTTAAAATATAGGGCCCTCTAATCCTTCCCAGACATATCCAGCAGCAGGGAATTTTTGCCTGTGACTTAAGTAGAGTAAGCTGCAGCCAAATGCATTTGTGGAACTTAATCCAGTTGTTTGTTGCTATCTTACAGTAGAAATCGAGGATTTTCTTCTTGTTCTTTAGAATGCCATCAAAACTTTTTTGACATTGGTGTACAGTATGTTACATTACTACTGGGCAGTCTCAGACAGGCCAACCGGTGTACCTCATAAGTCCTCATAGGGTGGCTCCTCAATGGCCAAGGACATTATATATATTTCTAAGATAGGGTTTGGAGGTGTCAGGGATCCAGAGATATTGGTGTGATTTAAGTGTGATTTTCATATACATCTATATAAATAACTTTTGTCTCTCACTTTAACAGTTAATAACTATGGGTTCCCTGGCATCTAGAAACAAAATCCTATATTCATTTACAAGAGCAGAGTCTCCTCTTTCACAGAATAAATCTAAGATTCTAGGTGCCAGGGATCCAAAGTTATAGAACTCAGAATTTTGTCCTTCCCTCCAGCTACTTAGCCGGCAGACTGCAGGAAGCAGAATGCGAGGAATGTACAGTTTTGCACAGTTCACACATTAAAAAAATATTGACTTTATCTGTAGCTCAATTTTGTAAAGGGATAATATGAACTTATGTTCATGTTATTAACCTTCTCCTACCCAGCAATTTATCTTATTAGTTATTGACATTTTATTCTCTTCTGGCTAAATATAAACAACGCAACCCAGAATTTGTCCAAAAGGTTGCATGTAACGCAAAAAAACACACAGATCCCTGAATAAAGTTTTTATTTCAAACTATCTCTCCATTATTTAGGCCTATGTTATGGCCTACTTACTCAAATTCTTCTGAGCTGCCGGAAGACATTATTGCACTGTTAATACAATATAAAGATTTTTATTTGGGTTACTGCTGTGTAAGAAAGTGTACAAAAATATATCTGTGTGACGCTGAGTGCAAAAATTATTTGCCGCACCCAGTCGATTTATCATTCCCTTCGCTATGTATTTTAGTGCATGCACAAATGTGGGAGTTGTTATTTTTTTAAGCGTAAACCTCTGCTATGATTTGAGTTTTATGCAAAAATATATGTTTTCATGCATTTTGTTTAAATAATTTGTGTTTGTCCCAAAGTTGCACAAGGTCAGTGCAGCTCGTCAACTGTTAACCAAGACAAATATTACTTATTAATACTTACAGTACAGATAATTATTGATGCTTAATAATTAAGGAAGAATTAGTTATCATTCAGTCGGGATATCTATCACAAATTGTTATTCTGCCAAAGCATATATTTATAATTATATACCTGTATATAACTATTATTATAAATGATAAATCCTAATTTATATAGTTTTATCATAATCCTTATGAGCCTTATCGCTCATGAGAACTGCAGATGCTTCAAACAGGTGAAGACAATGGGCACATTTACTTACAAATTCGGAAAGTTCACTTAAAGTGCATTGTCTAACACAAATGATGTAGCAAAGGCCCAATTAAATAGTAGCAGATACCTATTGAAAAAAAATAACCCACCAAAATATCTAATTTGATTTAAAACTGAGACCAGTGGGATATTGGGAACCTAAAGTAAGAATTCAGATCTTCATGGACAAAGCAGTCACCGGCCCAGTTAGGGCCCACACACTTATAGTCCGGTCCTATAAGTGTGTGGGCCCTACACACTTATAGTCCGTATAAGTATAGCACACACTTATAGTCCGGTCCTGAATGAACATTGAGTAGAAGCATTGGAAATATTTTTGCTCCTAAAGTTTTATTATTTCCACTAATGTTTTCTACAATGAATTTGCATGTTGTTAATCCAATATACTGTAAGTTACAGACTTTACAGCAGACAACAAATACAAAATGAGCCCTCTTAGAGTTCATATAGGTATGGTTCATGTATTGGAAGTCTCTGATTCCATAGTTTATATACTGTTTTCAGGTCCTGACGATAATAGCCAATAATAATGTCGGAGACCATCAATCAAATCTCGGGAAGCCAGAGGAAGACTCAGGGAATGTAGAGCTCTGTTCTCATGTTCTCACCTCTTCATGAATTAGCAGTGGATTCATTACCAGGTGGGCCGTGAGGATCCCATAGGTAGAAGGCCCACTAACTACACATTCATGACATATCTTATGAATAGATAGACATAAACTATTGATGTCATACAATTGATAGATAACTATATTTTTCACATCTCTAGTGGCTCAAGTCTAGTGATGAGCGGATCCATCAGTATTCGTTCTTTTGATCCGAACACACAATGTCCGTTACAAACCCCAACATTGTGGTCTGCTCATTGCGCTAGTCAAGTCATAGCAGCCATAAAAAACATTGCAAGGGAGTTTTTATTAGGAATCCAATTTATGTCTCAGAGTGTTTTGGAATATGTATGTTTGGGAAAACAACATATTTCTACAATCTTTGTAAATAATACTGATGCACATGACGGGATTATTCAAGGACTACCCAATTGTCTCATTTAGAAGTATAAAAGTAATGGAAGAGTATACTGGCAGAGTATAACTAGTGAAGTCAGAACTAGTCATAATGGGGGTCATTTACTAAGGGCCCGATTTGCGTTTTCCCAACGTGTTACCCGAATATTTCCGATTTGCGCCGATTTCCCATGAATTGCCCCGAGATTTTGGCACACGCGATCGGATTGTGGTGCATCGGCGCTGGCATGCACATGACGGAAATCGGGGAGCGTGGCCGAACGTAAACCCGACGGATTCGGAAAAACCGCCGCATTTAAAACAAAAAATGTGTCACGGAGCTTGCACTTACCTTCACTAAGCCCGGCTCGGTGTATTCCAGTGCGTTCCAGGGAACTTCAGCGCAGCAGCACCACCTGGTGGATGTCGGAGGAACTGCCTTAATAAAACCCGAATCCAGCGCAGAGAACGCGCCGCTGGATCGCGAATGGACCGGGTAAGTAAATCTGCCCCAATGAGTTATATTTCTTCAGTTTTTTTCAATGCTCCCCTAAATTTTGCCTTTTTTGACTCACAAATCTATTTAAATAAATTTGGCTTCCGAGTTGTTGTGTATAGATAGATAGAAACAAGACAAAAAGACAAACTAAAGTAGACACATTTTTTCTAGGTTTATAAATGAGTTTTATTTTCTCCAAGGAAAATTTTTAACATGTCCCTCCAATATTAACAGTCTGTGAACAATCATTAATTTGCACATTGTAAAAGTTAAGACCTACACTTATTTGTGCCAGTCATTTGGAACAAGGATGTGTTCAAGCCTGTGGCTCAATTACATCTCATTAACAGGTCTACAGGAGCCTTGGTAAGTGTTAGTAGCAGCTCATTAAATAAAATCTGAAGAGCTGAACCGAGCACAGCATAAATATATGCATTGTTATTGTTTATTCCTGGGAGTTTATTCCACCCACAATACTCCAAGAAGCAATTCCTGAACATATTTAGATTTCTTTTTTAAGTGAATGTCAGCCAATTTAAATTTTACACGGGCAGAATAAAAATAAAACCTCACATTATAAAACAGATAACTACATATCAGGACAAACAGAAACAGCCGTGACCTATAAAAAAAACAACAGGAAGTTATTCATTTTCAATAAAATGTAAATAGGAGATTTTGTGAATTTAGCCTTTTAGGAGAATGTAGATTTTTGAGGGCTTTTCTGCCAAAACTACATTGAAATGTAATTACAGTCTACAATTTAAAAAACTATAGTGAATCGATGTATACATTGACTGTAAAACTGGCTAAAGATTTTATGTTTTTGTTGCTGTGAAGAGGTGATAAGCCAAATTTTGTATCAGCATCACTGTATGTAATTGACTTGGGGCTAACTCCTAAGAACTTTGTATAATTGCTCTCTTAGTACCCATTAACCCTCGTTGAGAATTTGGACTTTGCTGCAAAAAAAAAAAAAGAAAAAAAAGGAAAACAATTATTACCTCTTTGAGTGGTTGCATTTTGGTGCCACCTGACACAGCCAGGGAAAGAGATTCCAGTGTACCATATCAAAGAGACAGGCACAGAAGTTGGGATAGTCTGGGCCGCATCTTTCATGAGGTGAGATGAAAATATCTGGGAGAAGACAGGAGCCAGGAGAAAACGGGAGCTGGGAGAAGGCGGGAGCTGCATGGTGTGGGAGCAAATGGACTGTATGTAAGTAGAAGTTTTATTATTTTTACTGGCAAAGGATGTATTAAACTGAGGAAGGGGGATCTATATATATTTATATGAGGGCTGGATACTCTTTATACTGGGTGTTAGACTTAATGGGGATTTCTATATGGTTCTACATAATATTAACAGTGAGTGGGCTTCTGAATATAATAAAACTGGAGTGGGGAAATTTATATATGGGGCAAGTTAATAATTAATCTAGGGGTATTATATAGCAGGCTGTATATAGTAAAACTGAGGGGGGATCCAAATACGGAGGCAACATATTTATTAAACTGGGGGTACTATATGGGAGGCTGTATATAATTAAATTAGAGGGGGTGGGCCACTATATATTATCAGATACTAATTCAACTGGGGTGGTGGACTAAATGGGAAACTGTTTATAATTAAACTAGTGATTTCTGCATATAGGGCTGGATTTTAATTAAACTAGGGGTGGCGGTTAATAGGGCACAGAATATAAATAAGCTGTGAGGGCTGTATATGTGGGGTCAGATTTTATTTAAGAAGGAGAGGGTCTGTATATAATTTAATTGGAGGGTATATGAAAGACCTTCATATATATTAGAGGGGGTGCTGTACATGCTATAATTCCAGTAGAATATTTATATATAATGAAGGGATGTTTTATATGTGGGGGAGCGTGTGGTCAATTGTGTTGTGAGGAGTATATATCATTTAGCAGCACAATGGGGCAAATTTACTTACCTGGTCTAGTCGCGATCCCCGATTCGGATGGTCCGACGAGGATGAAGTCCGGCATGATTCATGAATATCGTGCGCCCGAGTTCCTGCATCCGTTGCTTCCCCGCGGAGGTCCACCGGAGTTCACCTTCTTCTTCCTGGTGCTTGTAAGTGTGTGTCTTGAGACACAATTCTAAATGTTAAATCTTGAACACTGTTACTTATCAAAGCGATTATGAGATAGTTTTTTCTTCAAATGTTGTACTTTGTTTTAGTGGTAAATCTTGGCTGATAAGATTTGTGTTTATTTACAAAAAGAAAGAAAAAATGACAAATTTTTTGAAAAGTTCCGAAAATCGAAATCATCGCGTTGTTAGGCAGATAAATTTACCACCTAAATAAATTGCTGAATTACATTTCCCTGTCTATTTTACATTTTCATAATTTTTGAAATGTCTGGATAATTTATTTTGATGTCACGAGGCTTACAAATCAAATATCAGTTTTCAGTATTTTCAGAATTTACTATTTTGAGGATAATTACTGTTTTGAATGAAACTTAAATATTTAGCATTAAAAACATTTTCAAATCTGCACCCCTCAAACTATCAGAAACAGCTTTTAGGAAGATTGTTAACGTTCATTTAGCCCTAAAATTTACACATTTCCAAAAGATAAAAAGAGAAAACCCATCTTAACATTTGTTATCCAATTTATCTCAAGTACAGGGATCCCCCCACATGTGACCGTTACTTGTTTTATGGATGCACAGCGAGGCGCAGAAGGGAAGGAGCGCTATGGAGCTTCCAGGATTTTAGTTTGGCCCCTTTGGCTCATTGGCCCCTTTTGTAGGCTATACATTTTTTGCTTTTTTGTTATTGGGGCCATGTGACCGCATTTTTTTGTGGTATGAGATTGTTTTTTCAGTGTTACCATTTTGGGGTTTGTATCCTCTATTGTTGAAAATGTATGAACTTTTTTTGATGGCAGGTGTAGAAAAGCATCAATTGTATACTGAATTTTTTACTTTTTTTGGTGTTATCTTTATTCTATGGGTCAATATGATTACAGCAATACCAAATTTAGATAATTTTCTTATGTTTTTCTAAATTTGCCAAATAAAACACTAATGTGAGGAAAAATCATTTTTGCATTGCTGTCTTCCGTATGGAATAATATTTTTACTTTTTTGGCAACGGAACTGGTTGATGGTTTATTTTTTGCAGGACATGTTGTATTTTGCAAGGCAACAAAGGATTAGCTCAAAAAGAAGCACATTAAGGTCATGGAGTGGCCTAGCTAGTACTTATTTCTCACTGCGAAATGCAAATTAATTTATATCATTTATACAATGTGATTTTTTGGGATTTTAATTTTGATATTCTATCTCTCAATTTTTAAATGAACCTAGCCATAGACATGTCTCTGTCAGTGGGAAAACTTACAAAATCATCAAGTATTCAAATAATTATTGAGCTGACGCAAGTTAACACACGTCCCATGTACTGTGCATGTGCACAATTTGGTGGTGTAAAGGTTCTTAGCCAACTACATAGACCTTCCGGAGCTGCTGCTAAAAGTGTGTGCTGTGTATTCGCATTTTTGGCATTCACACCCTGCTACTGCTCGCCTATCTGCACTGCAAAGGAACTTTGATATGTCCACTGCCTCATATGTGATGTAGATGGAATTCTACTTTACATACACTGGAAAGGTGTGCTAGAAGAAGCATGCAATTGTGGAATTCCAGCTCCTGAACGCTGGGGTGAGTTGAAGTAGGGACCAGCAGCAGCTCATCACCAATGACTGGGCCTCCATGAGGGACATTTATTCAGTGCCGCATTGCTTCCAATATTCCACCAATATGGTCAGCTCCGATGACGCAATCATCAGGTCTACCACATCTATAGACTGGTCGAAAAGCTCTACAGATCGTGACGGAGTATGTAATGGTGGCAGATGAAGAAGAAGAGGAGGAAAAGGTGCCAGGCCAGTCCACAGAAGGCTCGAGGGTGGCTTCCCAGATTGTAGGTCTGTTACTTCACTGTCCAATCAGGGAAGAGTTTTGGAGCAGGTGGATGTGGATGAGGAGCAGCCTGACCCACATGAGCCACTATAAACTCCAGTGCTGCCTTCCGGCTAGTGTGCTGTTAGAGTACATGTTCAGCATTGCTGGTGGTGTCATCCCCAAAAATAGGATTCGCCTACAACCAACGTGGACATCCTTACATTTATTAAGATAAACAAAGCATGGATCCCACGCAACTTAGTTTTTCAATTACGGATTAATGGAACTTCAAATTCAATTCCAGATTAAAAGAACTTCAAATTAATTTCTAGATTAATGGAGCTTCAAATTCAAATCTGGATTAATGGAACCTCAAATTCCATTACAGATTAATGGGACTTCAAATTCAATTCTGCAACTGTCCTGTTATTTTATAGCCATTTTTGGGTGTTAATTAAAATCCTGGTCTACATTGATTTCAATGTCCAGGTCCCAAACTGAATTTTGTTGCAAAATTCGTTCGAACCTGTTGAATCCGAATTTTGAACAACCAGTATCACTAGTCATAAATGTTCTGTTAAGAATTCTGGGTAAGGAATATGCAAATAAGTTTGCCATGATGATAAATGTTAAACTATGCCTCAAGTGCCACTTTAAACTAATCATGGAAAATGTATTCGAACATTTTTTACCCAAGTGGTGCAAGATTTATTTCTAAAACTTAACCACATTTGTATAAACCATAGATACTAGAGCAGGCTTGCACTAGTCAGTGTATACATTTCGTCTGTTATTTTAGTGGACACCACAAAGTCCTTGAGCCAGGAGCCACCGCCCCTTTTGCCCCCTTTTAGCTAAGGAACTGCATTAATGCCTTCTGGCACATAGATGTAATAGTATGTCCTAGCGGGAATATACTTCCAGATCCAGGACGTGCTATTACGCCCAGTTCTGTGCACCAGCTCACCAGAAGCAGCAGGTGTCAACTTTATATCACAGCTGACTTCAAGCGGACTTCAAGCGGTGCAAGTGGACTTGAACCAACAATCTGAGCAACTCACATCTAAAAAGAATAACTCTTCTCACAAAAAAAAGCCCTTAGCCAGATTTGTCCGCCAAAAAATAAAAAAGATATGCTCTAAAATTTACAAGATTTTCTCCAAATTATTATTTTTTTCAATAAACTTGTAAAAACTTTTTGTAATCGTACTGACCCATAGAATATTGGGGCACACTTATTTAGGCTTTGCAACGTATTGTGTCACACTTTTTTCCACAATGCCCTATGTTCAATGGGAAAATGGCTTGCACGGGTATTTACGTAGCGGGTACTCTGCAATTGTATCGCATGGGACCCTTATTTTGGCGCAGCTGCGCTGGCTTCCATGCGAAACAATTTAGGGGGGGTGCTGTTCAACGATCCGACTGAGCGCAGGATTTAACTTTCAAATTGTGTCACAAGACCTAGCCCTAACATGCACCACTAAAAAGATGGTGACCTCTGTCAGACCATGATATCGGGCGCACAATCTTAGTGAATTGCGGCTCAGTGCATTCGAGTTGGACAATGTACTTTCTGTGAACTCCGGTTAGTAAATGTGTCCCATTATTTTTATGATATAGTGGACAGCAAAAAAAAGCAAAAAAAGGAAAATATCTTACCAAAAATTGATAATTTCTGTTTCCTCCACCAACGAAGAGTTAACTATACATTATCTATCACTTAACTATACAAAATTATGTACCAGCAAAGTGTATCTCATGTGGCAAAAAATAAACTCTTATATATCCACATTAAAAAGAGATTAATTATAATCTATACAATTTGACAAAGCAATGTGCTCCGAATGGCGCTCCTTCCATTCTATGCCCAGCCGTGTGCCCTAGAGCAGTTTACCGGAAGAAATCGGGCATCAAACTTTGTGCAGCCTTTTGTCATTTAATCCATTGCAAATGTTTAATTTCCTGCCCAAAATGAATGTATTGTCCAAAAATATTACATTTTGTAGACTGTGCAACCCCTATAAAGCAAACCTAAGGGGTTAACAAACTTTTTAAAAGTGCTTTTTCATATGTTTAGGGGTGTAGTTTCCATAATGGAGTAATTTACGAGTCTAGCTATTATTTAGGCCTCTTACAATCAATTGAAAGTTGAGCAAGTCCCTCTAAATACAAGTTTTGGTGATTTTCCAAAGAATTTGAAAAATGCCCCCAAATTCTAAGCCTCATAACAGTGCAGTAAAATACATGGCTTCTTAGAAACCATGCCAACATAAAGCAGACATTTGGGAAATGTATGTTATGAAATAATTTGGGTGCTATGACTATCTGTTTCAAAAGTAGAAAATTCGGAGCTTTGAAAATGAAGAATCTTTTGAAATCTTTGCCAAATGTCTGTTTTTTTCATAACTGAACACAAAAGATAGCAACCAAATTTTTAAAGGAAATTGGAGCACAATGTGTTACAAAAAAACATTTTAAAAATCCCCTAGATATTTCAATGAGTTACAAACAGTCCTGAACGGGTTAAAGTGTTTTCAAAATTAAAATGGGTGAGAACCACTGCAATAAAAGTGTCTAGTGTTGCTTATAGCAAACATAACTTGTTTTATACCATTTTTATCAATAAAAGTGAAATTTTCATTCACTCGCACTCACTCACCCATCCCTCCTGTGGTGAGTTAATTTCCACAGGTGATGCACATGGTGTGTGTTTAACTAGATATGACCATATATATACCATTCTCTTATTGAATTTGGAAACTGTGAGGGTGATTCATTTTAGATTATTAAGTGATTATTGTATATTTATGAAAAGGAGAAGTCAATAAAATTCAACCTCATTTTTAGAGTCTCCCTTTGGGATATGAGAGAGGAACTGCTAGAAACAAAATCTCTCCCCTACTGGTAGTTGTTACTATTCTATGATTTAAGAAGCCATCATAATCTTATCCTTGTTTATCTTGGGTAACCCCTATCTCTCCACCATGAAAAGTAGCTGAACTTTGAACAAGGTGAAAGTAAAATATGCTGTAAATCCCTGCTACCAAAGCCAAAGAAATCTTTTTACCAATTTTTTTGACATTTATAATCCCAATAAGGTTTGGGGGTTACCTTTCTGCCTTTCTTTAGTTCTGTATGCTAGTATATGTTCAATATGGCAGGTTCTGTTATTATCGCAACACTAGGGCATTTTTATGACAATTGTATGTCTATATTTAACAATTTAAACACAATTTACATTAATCATAAAACATTCAAAGAACCTATGCACATGACCGTATCGCTGCCCCCAATGAGGTTTATTACGCCCTATCATGGTGCGGTGAGCACACTGGAGGGAATTTATTACATATGTTGTAGGACACGACTGTGGCGTTTCTGACTACCTGTCGGCTTGTGTGCTATAATAGATTACTATTACGGTACTATATTACTGTTACTGTGCTTTATGAGAGACAAAAAATAAAAATTATTATTTTTGGCGCACAACAATAATAAATGAGGCAAAAGTTCTGGATTGTCGTTGTGTACACAAGAATCAGGTTGGTAAGCCATATTAAATTCCCGTCACCGTGCCTCACTGCACTGTGATCAAACATCCTGTGGAGAGGGGAAAGGTGAGGAGCAACCCCCTTCTCAACATGGCTGTGTGTTCATCCGGGTTCCATGTGAATAAGGCCTATCATTTATTACTATATACATTTTAGATTTTCAATATAACACAGAGGAAATTCACTGTGTATTTATTGTACAAAGCAGAGAACAGAACACCTTGTGCAGTTCCCTAACACTTTACAAAGTGATGGCTCGATGCCACATCCATAAAATCACTTGGTGATTGTCTCCCACAGCTTCCTCTCTTTTATTATCATTGTAATCCCTTGGCACCTGGGTAACCGAAAAAAAGGATCATCAATGCAGAGTTTCTCCTGTTATATTAAATACTAATAGAGAGTTTTTTTTCTATGACATTGTTTCTAAAAATATCCTTTAGTTGTTATGGTAATTTAGTAAACTACAGTAGATGTTCTTGTGCTTAGCGCATTATACAGATCTACAGGCAGTCCCCAGGTTACGTACAAGATAGGTTCTGTAGGTTTGTTCTTAAGTTGAATTTGTATGCAAGTTGGAACTGTATATTTTATCATTGTAACTCCAGACAGAAATTTTTTGGTCTATGTGACAATTGGATTTTGAAAATGTTGGATTGTCATAAGAACCAGGATTAAAAATAAAGCTTAATTGCAGATACTTTTGATAATGATCATTGTAGTCTAAAGCTAAAGTACAGTAAATTACCAATTACCAGAGGTCCGTTTGTAACTAGGGTTCGTCTGTAAGTCGGGTATTCTTAAGTAGTGGACCGCCTGTATTAGTTTATCTTCTTTTATTATCATCTTTTTTCTTAAAAAAGACCTTACTAAATCTAGGAATATATAGACCCGGACTACTGTCCATGTCTGTAGTGATAAACCTTCCTGGTGAGATTTCCGTTGGAAGTGAAGGGTTATTATTTTCATACTTTGCCACAATCTACATCTTTCTTTTTTGCCTTCCATTACAAGGATCTTGAGAAAAAAATAAATTTTTTAAGCTTTTTAAAGTATTAAGATACAAAAAACTATATTTAAAAGAATGAAGTAAATCCTCACATCCCCCCTCGAAAAAGAAAAATATAATGCTCTTTCCGGGATATTGGACCTAAATCCTTTACAGTAATATATATAAAACAAATCTGATGTATCACAAACACAGCGAATAGAACAAAGCTTCTTGTTAATGGAATTCTCAGAACTGCAATGAGGTTTAGCTTGTATTTACCTTAAATTGGAAATGAGACATCATTTCAAGGGAATGTCAGGGAATATAGAAAAGCAATTGTAAACCTGCTTACCACCACTTTAATGGGTTTCTTCGTTGTTCTTGCACAAAGGTGGATGAGATTGGAACAAACAAGCACAACTACATTCCTTCCTATTTTATTCCATCTGGTAGCGTGCCAAGCTGTGTTGTCGGAGTAATACACAGAGGCCATTGTACCAAGTACATTTATGTCTTGTAGTAATAGAATCTAACATTTTCTTATACTCATTTCAGAGTACACCAGGTACACTAAAGGTGCAATCTATGTTCTATTCTAGTAATTCAACACAAGAACCTATTCAATCTCCTTTTTTGCCTTGAATTTCAGTGTTGTGAGCTTAAATACAATATCCTTGGTGTGAATGTAGGAACTGTATAGGCAGGAGTCTGGGGCTGCATACTGTATGAGCTTGTAACAGCTAAATATCTCAGTTTTGCCTTTTTGCTGATGTGATTCAGAGGTGGAGATTATCCAAGAGACAAGACTTAGCTTTCCTAATTACATTCCCACTGCCAAATGTATATTTAAATACAGATTAATTTGGATATTCACATAAATCTATGGTATTGACATGTATATCCACAAATCTACTGTCGAGATGATGATGGCCCTTGTTAATACATAGGGGCAGATTTATCAAGCAGTCTGAAAGTCAGAATATTTCCAGTTGCCCATGGCAACCAATCACAGCTCAGCTTTCATTTCACCAGTGCTCATGAATATTTTAAAGGGGAGCTGTGATTGGTTGCCATGGGCAATTGGAAATATTCTGACTTTCAGACTGCTTGATAAATCTGCCCCATAATGTCCATACATTTGGTAAAAAAATCCTTATTCACTTTCTATTTGTATCCCATCTGCATAAGATACACAGAATACTTTCCACTTGCTGATTGTTTTGTTTATTTTTTCTACACAGTGACAGTAACTAATTATGTTTCCCAGCATCATTCACTAATTCATTATCTGCCTGAATGAGTTAGCATTAATTTAATTTGTGCTCATTACAGGTCACAGCTTAATACATCATCATTTAGTGTGCTACCATCTACTTACTATTCATATTTGTTAGATCAATTAGTAATTTTCATAAGTCACAGTTTTATTGAGACGTAGCTTCCAGATTGTCTTGATCGGGACCCACAATGTGTCTTCATGAGGTTTTATGTGGCTCTGCACAACTTACCAAGTGTATATATTTGCATTGCTTCATAATAATAGTTCAATGTATATTACACTTCACATTCTCTGCCATATAAGAGTAGTGCTAGCTTGCTCTTCCAGCTCCTTCAAAACTCAATATTTGGCGATGGGGTATATATTATAGTCTTCATATCTTCTTGCTCTGGTGCAGTGTGTGCTGCACACAGGGTGCTGGAATATATTTTTGGGAGCTTTTAAAAATCTGTTGGAGACACATGGCCCTGCTTTTTCTGAGTCCTCACCACTAGTGATGAGTGGCCCCATTAAGGTTCGCAGAGTTCATCCAAACCTTGAACAAAAGTTTGGTTTGGGTACCCAAACCCGAACACCCACCAGTAACACCTGACATATGATGGCTTTGCCATTGGCATTTAAAGGAACGGATCCACTCATCACTAGTTAACATCCGCAGTCAGACATATTATCAGGGAGCAATGACCCTACAGAAAAAGGTGGCATTACTTGCAATGGTGAGCCTTAGCTCTGATCCTAAGTTTCTGGCTGACTTTCCTTTTTAAATCCTTTAGAATAGTGAAAATCCTCCATTTGTGTAAAACTTTTTGTACATATGGAGCAAAATCCAATGGTTTGCACTTTTTTTTACTCCAAAAAGCCAATGATACATTGATTTCAAAATACAAATACATGTACATATTTCACATTAGCCATTAGCTCATCCGTTATGTACAATGTACATCCCCATTTCCAGTCTGATGGAATCAAAATCCTCAGAGATCAGAAAGCTGCTGTCAGAATTTGGAGTCCTCTGGATAAGTATGTGTTTCTATTAAGTTAGTTTTTAAGATAATAGCAGTATAAAATTTCCCCTCTTTCAATGGCCCCCACATAGTCAAGTTCTCTCTTGTAGCCCTATGGCTACATTCACACGGACGTATGAAAACATCCGTATCCGTACCGTTTTTTTACGGATTACATACGGCCACATTCATTTCAATGGACAATACGTCTGACCATTTATATTGCCGTTGTTAACTCCGTTCCGTACCGTATACTGGCCGTATAAAAATATAGAGCATGTCCTATTTTCTCCCGTATTTCAGTTCTGTATGCCCTAGAAGTCTATGGGGACGTATAAAATACGGGTTACATACGTGCTGCATACAGATGAAAAACGTCACGTATATACGGCCCGTAAATACGGGATGGGAGAAATCATACGGTCGTGTGAATGTAGCCTTACACTGTATATTGTACCCTGCGAACAACCCAGAAGAAAAGAGAGTGGATGCGTATGTTGGATCAAATTGTGAAAATTATTTTATTAAATCAACAAGAAAAAGACAAGACACCAAAAAATATAAAAACACTTAAAAAACACACGTTGACCGTGTATCAAACTCTCCTGGGTCAAGGTGTGACCCAGTACTCCCCAGCTAACACCAACCAAGACCATGAATAATCACAAGTATAAGGGACGGCAAGGGTATGAAAAAATCATAACATAAACCAGTGCTGATGAAATACCCTGCTCATACAATACCCTTGGTGTGATCCTCAGAGATCCAGTAAGGCTAGGTCAAGTGTCTGGACGGGATGCCAGGGAGGGGGAGAACCCCACGCGTATCGTCACCTCGGGGTGACTTCCTCAGGGGTGAATGAACAAGTAATGCAAGGTCCCGTCTTTAATAATGCCAAGCTCCCCGCCCCAATCAGTGTTCTCCAATCACAAAGTCCCCTAAACATACATGGTCCTACCTCCAGTCACCTCTTGTCAAATCACAGCCGGCGTGTATCTTGTTCCAATGCGCATGCGCGAGTGATCCGGATCACGTGATAGGTCATAAGACCAAAAGATAGTAAACCCGCCTCCCAATCATGGGTCGCGAGAAATGCTACATCACATGATGAGTCATATGATCTGGAGACCGGAGCCGCGCCTCCTGGTCAGTTGCGGCGCATACTGTAAGGACCACGGTAAGGTATTCAGAAAATCGCGACGAATCACAACTGTACTATATATTCTCTGGCAAAAATCAAGACTGGTCACAGAGAGTAAAGGATATTTGGAAGTAGCCTATATGCTCGCCTAATACGTACATGATCGAATGTGCAAAAAACGCAAGTTATTGTTAGAAAGTGACAGATTTGAGACCCACATAAACATATAGCATGTTGTCAGGATCTTACAACTCCCTCTCCTTCCGTATATGAATCTACCTACAACTAAAGTGCCCAGTGCCTAACAACCATTATATATTAATAAGATCACACAAAAATATCCCTGTGCAAGCAATGAATACATATGTACCATACACAACCTAGACTATACATGATTCAAATCTATTAGAAAATGCCTAAATACACATACATAGAGGGTAGGGAGAGGGCCAAATAGGACAGGACCAAAATGAAATGAGTACAAAAATAAGAACTATATAATACACATTCTTAAACATATATACGAACACTGATTGGGGCAAAGACTGGGGAGCAATGGCATTCAAGCTATTTTACACAAAAATTAAATTTTCATAAATCAGAGAGCATGTGAACATCAACAGTCAAATCCGATGACAAAAATACCGTCGGCGCAAAGTGCTGGGAGGAACAGGTTCATGACAATTGGAGACCTAGAGGATGAACCACATACAGAAAATGTGTATATAATTATATGGGGGCTAGAGAATAAACTCCCGACCCCATATATATGGAGCAAAAAAGGGGGGGGCTTGCCGATAGATATGGATTGAGTCCTGTAGCCCAGAACCATTCTGTAATGGTAATTAGAATGTCCTTCCTGAATGGACAAGGATTCTTGCACATCTCACAGAGTTCCTTGAGAGAAAGTATGATGTGTCCCGAATCTGTAAGGAGCCTCATCGTGTATGGACCAGGAGAAGCTTGTATTGGAGGGGTCCCTTGTCCAGGATCGCTGAGATTTTGAGGGTAAGATGAACTGCACAATCAGGAAGCATATTGGGATCTGCAGACGGTAATCAAATGTATTAGGTAAGTAGATTATTGTTTTATGATCATGTGGACAACCTTTGGGTAATCCAAGGTACCCATGTGTGCACCCACCTGGGTGTATAACATAAATGAACCTGGATGAAAATAGTGATAGTGAAACCATGATAAAGCCATATATAGGAACCGGTGTGAAGATGAGGAAAAGTGTTGAAGTGTGGAGGGAAGTGAAACAAGAGAAAAGAGGAAAGAGAAGATCCCTCGAATGGGAATGAAGCATGCAAAGCATGGAAAACGTGTTACCTGACATGAGGGGGACCAAATGAACAATACCTTAAGGATCCCAAAGTGACAAACCGTGTGAAAAAAGCTTACCTTATCGTGTACTCGTAAAAGATGACCTTGGATATTGTAGGGGATATGATGGTGCTTACAATGAGTCCTGGGATGCATGGACCTACAAATACATGAAAATACCAAACACAAACAAATCTACATAGAATCCTGAAGATAAATGACCATGTTAAAGGGGCTTATAAAACCCTGTAAATAGAAGGTCCTCATTCAGTCCAATAGGCGTTTGACTATTAAGTCTGAAAATCCAACGGCTCTCTAGCCGTAATAGTCCTGGTGTAGGGTCCCCACCCCGTGGATTCAAATAAAGTCGATCAAGGCCCACAACCCGTAAACCAGTGGACTTACCATCATGGTGTCTTCTGAAATGATCGGCCACCGTGGACAATGGTTTATCCTGTAGAAAGTGTGATGTTGCATGTCGAATCGTAGAGAGGTGCTGTTGCACTCTTTTGCGTAATTCTTGAGTTGTTTTTTTCCAACATAAATTTTGTTGCATGGGCATATGAGCCCATAAAATACATTTCGGGTTCGACAATTAACATAATTCCTACACTTGATACTTTCCTGGTTTGACGGATTCACAAAGGTCCTACCTGGTTGGATAATTGGGCAAACAGAGCAGGATCCGCAGGGAAAGGAACCATTCACCCGTTCTCCTGTACCCGTACGGCGTCTAGGTCTTGAAAAATGGCTGCGGGTTCTATATTGTACCCTGCATCATCATCCTGGCTGCACGTAGCATAATTTCCCCCCTCATGTCCACCAATCTGTGTAATATTCCCTTGTTATCCCAAACTTTATAATGCCCCCAATAGTTAAAATGCTCCTTTCTGTCCCTACACTGTATAAAACTCACTTCTTGCCACCACAGTGTAAAATGTTCCTCTGTGTTCCTCCTTCTTGTTGCACATGGAATATTTTCTCTTCCTACAAAGTAAAATGTGCCCTTCTGGTCACCACATGGTATATTGCCCCATTAGACACACTTTATTGAAACAAAATAAAGTAAAATAAGGTTTTAATACTTACCTGTACTCATTTGAGTAATGGTCTGTGTGTATGGTGTAGTTGTTTTTCTCATGAATTAATAAACCAATTCCATACTCATATCTAGCTCCTGCAGTTCCAGGAAGTAATATAGGGTGGCACGGTGGCTGAGTGAGTAGCACTTCTGCCTGGGTTCGATTCCAGCCCAGGTCAACATTTGCAAGGAGTTTGTATGTTCTCTCCGTGTTTGCATGTGTTTTCTCCAGGTACTCCAGTTTACTCCCACACTCCAAAACATACTGTTAGGATGTTTAGATTGTGAGCCCCATTGGGGACAGGGACCAATTTGACATGCTTTGTGCAGCGCTGCATAATCTGTGTGCGCTATATAAATAAAGAATTATTATTATTATTAATATGACAAACCTAGCTCTTCTATATCTTACATGTATATACTCACAGAGGACTCAAAAGTTTCAAACTGTCATAATGACAACAGAAAACAATAGAACGCCACAAAGTAAAGCAATAAATGTTCAGTGATTGATTTGACCTTTTGTTGTGGTTATGTGTTTCATAGAAATGTCTCCTTGAATTCTGAGCTGTGCCCTGTATCAGATTTGTTACAATGAAAATCATAACCTGTCAGATGTAATATCTTGCTTCGTGCTCCAAAAATTGCTTTTCCTTGTACAGACAGTAAAAATTATTTTATATGATGTAGAACAATATTTGTGAACACGTTGAGAAGAGGTTGGGATGAATTGACAAAAATATACCTAATACGTTTTTTGATCCATTCAACAGCATGAAAGTATTTTATTGCTAGGCTGCCTGTATCTTCTTCATTAAGGGATATTGCTGCCCCCCGCCGTAAATTGACCATGTAAACCTGTTAGTGCCGAACCCAAATTTAAACTTGCTGCGATTTCACAATCAAGAATGTTAGTCTATACACTGGCTGTCCCCGAGCTACAAACGGATCTCTGAATGATTTACTGTACTTTAGCCCCAGGCTACAACGATCAGTGGTAACCGTTATCAAATGTGTCTTCAATTAAGCTTTATTGTTACTCCTGGTTCTAATCCTGACAACCAGTTGCATAACAATCACAAGGTGTGCGACCGTGATTGAGCCAAGCCCTTTCCAGGGCCCATGTCTGCCAGGCGGCAGATGCAGGTCCACAACAATAACTATACAATTGATTCTACGGGGGTCATTTACTAAGGGCCCGATTCGCGTTTTCCCAACACGTTACCCGAATATTTCCGATTTGCGCCGATTTTCCCTGAATTGCCCCATGTTTTTGGCACACGGCGCCGGCTTGCATGGGACAGAAATCGGGGGACATGGCCAAACGAAAACCCGATGGATTCGGAGAACTCCGGCGGACCTAGACAGACTTCAGCTCAGCAGTGACACCTGGTGGACGTCGGAGGAACTGCCTTAGTGAATCGCCGGAAGACCCGAATCCAACGCAGAGAATGCGCCGCTGGATTGTGAATGGACCAGGTAAGTAAATCTGCCCCTGTGTGTTACAAAAAGTCTTTTAAAGATATCCAAATAAGCCTGTGGGCTCCATAGGAGAATTTTTAAAGCCTTTTTTCTTAAAAACAAGTGAATGAGATGCTTAAAGAAGAGCAGTTCCTACCAGAGGGGGCACACACCAGTATGTCAGTGTGCTTGGTTTACAAGCCTTCATCCAGGTGGTAGATGTCCTTTAACAACAAACAGAACCCAGGGGTATATGTAGGTAACCCAGGGACTGCCTGTGTATACTTTATATTTATAAATAATATATGCATTCTCACACGTACCATAATATCTGGTCAATATGCAAATATAGATTACTACACCGGGGTAGAAAAAGAAACACCAGCCCTGTGCGTTTGTAGTATAAACAAATCTACAAAGTGCACACTGTCATGAGATGAGAGGGGCTGCTTCACCCTGCTCACAGTGGAGGAGGCCATGTGACAGAGCTCTCTCTGTGAATGTAGCAGTGCTGGATGTGTGGACTATAGTCCACTATGGATTATGGATACTGATGCCTCCTGCACCGAATAGTGAGGTACAAGATCTCCCCTGTACCCAATTAGCTCCTCCACCCCACTGTCTCTCACTGCACCTCATTCTGCTATTAACCCTTAGTGCCCACATAGCAAAGGCTATAGACATTATGTAACTGGTTTACTTATGATATTTTTCACTTATTACTTGTTCCCTGCTCCTCCATGTGATGGGAGTTTCCAGGCTGGTCAGCATATACATCCTGTATGTGCACTGTGCAGTGTTCAGTGGATTTACTTGTGGGAAACTTAATGGATTTAATGTTAAATTATAACGGGATTTGTGGGCAAGCTAACTGGCCTCAGCTTGAGGACATAGACAGACAGATATCAGTCTCCATCCATTTCACCTCAAACACTTTCAGAACAGAAAATGCCCTAACTTTGGAAAGAAAAGTGTGAGCAGCACAAAGTAAGAATTGTTCTGTTTGTTTTAAAGGGGGAATCACACATAATAATTTGGTAAAATCATTATAACTTTATAGTTACGCTTTAATTTAACTGCCTAAAGGGGTTGTCTGAGTGTTCTAAAAATTTAAGAGCCAGACTGGGGAGGGCTTTTTTAAAAAAAATAAACATGTGCTCACCTCGTCCATTGCTCCCAATGTCACGTGCAACACTCCATTAGAACCGTGCTCCTGTATGTTTACAGTGGTACAGAAGCTCCACTCCCACAATTTCTGGCTGACGGCCACTCAGCCCCTGTCCAGCACTGTATCAGGCACTGGGACATGATGACGGGTGGGTGTGGGCTGCGGCCTGAAGATTTTGTAGCGGAGCTTCTGTGCACCTGTAAATATACAGGGGCGCTGCTTCGATGGCCCTTTGCATGGGACGCTGGGAGCGCTGGATGAGGTAAGTACATGTTTATTTTCTTATTTTCTTAACTTGGACAACCACTTTAACATCTCAGGAGTTTCCAGATTAGGACGATCTATCTGTCCTATTGATTGTGCTGGCACTGTCGTTGTGCAATCCATCACTTCCCTGACCCTCCACAATGTAATCGTAAGATCCTGGGGGATTGCCAAGGCAGCCGGAGTCCAAGTGAAGATCTAAGCCGCAGTCCAAGACTGGGTGTATAGGAAAACCATTGACAGTAGAATGTTAGAATGTATTGTATAAGGGATGAAGGTATCCCTAGTGTACGTGCCCTTAAATTCATTTTTACAACATATAAACAAATAAATGAAAATAAAAAACAACACAAAAATCACCCATTTTCTTACTTATAATTATATTTTGTGTTAAAAAAATAAAATATTGACCCCCCCACTGACAAAATTGGTATTTTTGCGTCCGTGCTTGGCCAAGCAGATATTGTTATACCTATATTGTAAATTATATAAAAAATCAAGCTATTTTAGTGCTTCTTACCACCCAAAAAAATGTAATAAAAAACAATCAAAAATTCAGATGTACCCTGTAATAGTACCAATCTAACCTTTAGCTTTTCCTGCAATAAACAAACCTCAATAATCCTCTTTTCATTGAGGAATAAAAAAGTTATAGATCTCAGAAAATACAAATAGCACGTAGGCAAATGTGTCCTTAAAAAGGTGCTTTCATTTGCTAAAGTAGTAAAACATAAAGACCCTGCACATGTTTGGTGTCTCCTTAATCATACTAACCTACAGAACAGTTTTATCATATTTATTATACTTTATGGTGAATTGTGTAAAAGTCTTAATAAATAAAACAAGTGGCAAAACAGCTGTTTAATTTAGTTCTGCCGCAGGGTCGAGTTATAAAATTTGTATCATTATGCTATTTGTACCATTAAAATTAAATCCATTGGAAAATGCAAATCTAACTGCAATAAAACAAACCCTTATGTGTCCAACTCAGAAAATAATAAAAATGTTATGTCATTTGGAATTTTATACCATTTCCTTAAGGTGTAAAGGTGTCATCAATTACTTAATAGAGCAACTGTTCATGCATTAATTTAAATACCGCACCCCCTCATTAATATATGCAGTACCACTCATTGATAAATGTATAATCCTGTGCAATGTGCCTAATCATTCTTAGGCTCCAGGGGTAGTGGACCCACTGGACCACCGCAGACGATAACGTAAGCCGACAACCAAAGTGAATCTAAGTGGAACCCGGTTTTCACTTTGTCCGCAGGAGGTCGAGACAGGCAGCACAGTATCAATATAAGGAAAAAAGCAGGCGGTCAGGGCAGGCAGAACAAGATCAAAGCTAAGTACAGAACCTGGGGCACAATGGGAAATCCAAACACAGAGACACAAGCTTTCTCAACGGCATAAGCTTGGAAATCTGGCAGCAAATGATGGGAGAGACCGGCTTTTATGCAATTTCCAGGGGACAGAAGAATCAATCAGTGATGTGCTGGCCTTTTAAATCTTCGAACGCCGGCGCGCGCTCGTCCCCGCCTCCTATCGATGCTGGGGTGCTGGAGCTAAAGGAAGGACAGGTAAGTGGCGCAGTCGTAGCGATGGTGGACAGCAAGGGGCAAGGGTGAGCCTGGGAGCCATAATATGGGTGGCAGGGGCACCTGTGACAGTACCCCCCTTTGGCCTCCCCCTCTTTTTGGGCCTGAAAAACCTCTGCAGGAGGTCATGGTCCAGGATATTGTCCGAAGATCTTTCCCCTGGCCCAAATCCCCTCCAGTCAACCAAGAAGAACCGCTTACCTCTCACTGTCTTCATGTCCAGGATCTCTTTCACCTCATAGGCATTAGTGAAGTCAGCCTCAGGAGCAGGAGGAGGGACTTGCCTGGAGAAGTGGTTCAGGATGACTGGTTTGAGTAACGATACATGGGATGAGTTTGGTGAAGACCTTAGTTGATGTAAAATAGAGCAGAGCCTGCAGATGAAGAATCTAGGGAGTTATAATAAAATTTTGCCCAAGGCAACAGAATGGACCAGTCATCCTGACAGGCAGAAACAAAATGGCGGAGATAGGAGCCCAAAGTCTGGGTCACTCTTTCCACTTGACCATTCAACTGTGGTTGATATCCGGAGGAAAAGTCCAATTTTACTTGAAGCTGGTTACACAGGGATCGCCAGAAAGTAGAAACAAACTGAACCCCCCGATCAGAAACAATGTGCTGAGGAAGTCCATGAAGCCGGAAGATGTGATGGAAGAACCACTCAGTTACCACCTAGATGACGGTATTGGCAGAGGGAGGCGGAAGGTCCGTGATGAAGTCCATTGCCACATGCGACCACAGGCGGCTGGGTATCGGTACGGCAGTAGTAGACCAGCTGGTTTAAGGCGAGAGGGCTTATTACAAGCACAGGAAGTTCAGGAACCCACAAAATCCTGTACTTCTTTGACCAGGTCAGGCCACCAATAGAAGCAGCAATAAGATAGGAGAAATAATATGCAGAGTAGCCGCTTCTTCCCATCAGAGGCACGAAAGCAGGCATCAGCCTTGACATTCTAATCAGCAGGACGTAAGTAAATTAGGAGGTTAAAACGTGAAAAGAAGAGCTTGCCTAGGATTGAGGCGTTGAGCAGTCAGGAGATATAGGAGATTCTTATGTATAAGTATATACGCAGACTGAATGGTGAGCTCTCTCCAAAAGATAAAGCCATTCTTGGCATGCAAATGTGTGCTGGGTCAAAATGTTGTAATCTCAGACTTGTACATAGTATGTGCAAAAAGTTCAGTAACATCTCTGGACAGAGATGACGTGCTGCTTTCACACGAATGTGTGAAAATGGATGCATGTACTGATACTGTACCAGCAAAAGGTCCCATTCATTTCAGTCTGATGGATGTATTGTCCGCCGTGCCGTTCCGCACAGTAGTAAAAGATAGAGCTTGCTTTGCCCCTCGTCTCTCCAGCGCATGGCTTTATGTTCAAGTGAAACTTGCTTTAGTCTTCAAAATGGACTAATTTATCAAATAGTGTGGGTAATAAATTTGGCGCAAATTATATAACACAGACAATATAAAACTGACTGTAAAAATACCCTAAAAAAATCACATCTGATTTTAATGCATTATCTATCAATCTTCTATCTATCAGCAGTATATCATCCATTTTTCAAGTTTTATGATGATGAAAATATGATGATGAAAATATGATGATGAAAATAAAACACAAATAAAAGTAGCATACAGAATGTTCTATGTGAAATGTAACAGAGGCTTCCCTATATGATGTCCTACACGGTGTAGGAAACTCTAATAGAAATACTGCCCTCTAGTGACAGAACTTGCCAACAACCTCAATCTATCTATTATTCATTCAGTCCCATTTATGTCCTGACATAGCACGATTGAAAACAAATATATAATAGATTTATTTTTAGTGTTTTAATATACAATTGAATGTAGTAAAATAATGGCTCTGCAATGTTAATACAGTAAAGATACCCATATCCATAATATACCTCCTGAGATCGGATAAGTACTGATTTATTAAATACACCAGGTTATTGAGTGGTGATAGATAATGATATAAATTTCATTTGTAAAAATGAGTAAAATTACCATCAGAGAGGAGACAGGGACTTTTTTCGTTCCTTTGATGGCAGCACAATCCTGCAAGAGTCATTTAGTTTTTTTGGTTTTGTTAGGTTCATTACTGTTGGAGTAAAACCCTTTTGCAAGAGACTTGACTCTGCTTTTTTGAAGCTCTACATTCGACTTGTACATTACAGTTCTATGCTGGAAGTAGGGATCAGTTTTCAGAATTAGCAGTTGGGTCCTAAAGATTTTATTGCTTTTTTTTTCTTAATTAAAGAGTTTGTCTTGTTTAAGAAATAAATGTTACTGTTTTCTAGATATCTGCTTTCTGTCACTGTATAGGAAGCTTCATTGAAAAATATAGGGCACTCACCGAATTTTTTTTACTGAGAAAGACTCTCACCCATGAAATCCTTGTTCCTGCTCTCAGTACACATGTGCACAATAGCCATTTCAGGACCTTTCAATGTCTTTCAAAGGTCCTGAAACCACAGATTGAAAGCAGGCAGGAGGGTCACATCCTCCATTCCACAAAAAGCTTGAGTCTAGTACAATATGTAGAAAGTGATTTCAGACTTGTAGGTTCTATATTATTCGTACAGCCAACCCATGGAAGTCTTAGTTGTCCTCTGCTGTCCATGGTCATGTGATGTCACACAAGTGCATGGCTCATATCACAGAGAGTAATCAGAGCTTTGTGTATAACAAGCCTTGCACCTGTGTGACATCACATTACCATCCACAGGAAGCTAGAAATGAAGCTTCCTATAGAATGATGACAGAAAGACTCCTAGGAATTGATACAGAAAGTATATTTCATATATAAAATTGTATAACTTTTCACTCAATAAACAATATCATGTGTTTTCTTAGGTTTCTGAGGTTTGATAAACAGCCTTTAACACTATAACAAATACAGAAATGTATCTATCTACACCAGTTTTCTGTAATATGTACCTGAAATGCTGCACGCCACATTTACTAAAAGTTTTAGACCTTTTTCAGACAGTTGTCTTCTTAAACTAGGGGGCGTGGCCGGACTGTCCAGACAGGATCAACCTGAGCTGGATGACTCACACACAGCAGCTGGGGCATGGTGCAGAGATTGATTACTTCTGCCCTGTCAGGGACAACACAGTGATGATGTATTGTTGGCTTATGCTGGACAGGACAAAGCTGAAGCAGTGCATAATTAGGGTAAGAGGAGAGTGCAGGGGCAGCCACAGCAGTGAGAGAGCCTCATTATCATAATTTTATAATTATTTATTTCAGCAAAACCACTAAGTTTAGGGATTAAACAAGATATGTTTCTGCATAACTGTAGCTGCAGTATTCTCAATGTATGTTTGATTCCTAATGCATAAAAGCAAATGGTCGAGTGTGATGATAATTCACTATTAAATTATTATTTAGTGACAGTTACATGTAATCAGTACCTGTCACGTAGATCCCTTAGCTAGTTCACCAGTCTTTGTAATTTACCTGGTTCCATCACATTTGATGGGGTCAGTTGCACCATGGCTATGAGCTTAGACAATTTCATGTGAATGAAGTATTGTAATCATCTAGATATGGTAGAGCTAAACCTCTATGGCTTACTTGTGTGATGTTAATTAAAATAACAGCAGCTCAAGGAAGGGCTATATTTAAAAAAAAAACACCAATCATATTTCAGATTATTTCCAGGATTTAATTATCCCTAAATTTTAAGTTGCTTTGTATTGAGGATGACTTTTCTTCTATAAATGGTATCTGACTTGTATTTGTATAATTCATCACTAGGTGTCGCTGTTCACCACTTTAATTTCTCTACTTTTAGTACAGCCGTAGAACAATGTAGCACTTTGCTTACACCATAGTTCAGTGATGCCAAACCTTTTAGCGACCGAGTGCCCAAACTGCAACCCAAACCCCCCTTATTTATTTTGAGGTGCCGACCAAAAATTAAAGCAGTAACTTATTGCTCTATGTTCTTTAACAACTTTTAATTATATTGGCCTTCTGAGGACAGCAAAAAAGTAGAAAGATGAAAAATGTGCATAATTTTAGCTTATTTCCAGTGTCTCTCTGTACACAGAGAATCATGGGGCCAGAAGGAGGTCCTTCAAAGATAATTTGGTCCTGTCTACTCATTCTCCCTCTTCCTACAGTCCTTTCCAGGATTTAATTATCCCTAAATTTTAAGTTGCTTTGTATTGAGGATGACTCTTCTTCTGTAAATGGTATCTGACTTGTATTCGTATAATTCATCACTAGGTGTCGCTGTTCACCACTTTAATTTCTTTACTTTTAGTACAGCCGCAGAACAATGTAGCACTTTGCTTACACCATAGTTGCTTTGCAGTTATGTATCTATAAGGAAAACAGAAATTGGTGACCCTTATTGAATCTGTTTTAAATAGGAACAACTAACCTGTGTAAATATAACCTTAATATACATTATACATTTATATACATACATATGTGTATGTATAGATTATTATAATGTACATTATATATAATGTGTAAACAATAAATTAAAAAGACAGAATTCATTGGCATTAAAAAAAATAAAATAATTTTTTTTTATAAATAAATATATATATATATATATATATATATATATACACTCACCGGCC